>WTSP01018336.1:9616-45992 GCA_025331215.1 Actenoides lindsayi | reverse complement strand
CTCTCTTTCCTCACCCACCCCCACCCCGGGCTGCGGAGCGGGTTTGCGCGCCCGCGGAGAGGTGCGCGCCGTGCCCGTCCCGGCTGCGGCGGCCCGCGGGGATCGAGGGGCGGGCGGGAGAGGGGTCACAGCCGTCAACCCGAATTTCCCTCGGAGCGGTGCCGGCGTGAAATCCCGGCTCCCGGGGTGACCTCCGCAGAGGGTCACCACCCGCAAGTACCTGTGTGCTCACCTCCACCCCGAAACTCCTGTATCTAAGACTGGGCTGCTGGGGAGCCCAGAAGTGATCAGGGCAGGGAAAGTGGAAAGAAATCCCGTGCTTCTCAGGGGAGAAAACATAATCTGCATCGTTAATAATAATAAAAACCAGCACGTATCTTCTTTCGGCCCAGCGTCAGACATTTTTAAGGTGACTATAAAACACTGTACAATTAAAAAGAATACAACGTCGTTAAAGAATCCCCCAGACAGATACATTAAACTGTGCGTCTGCTAAAACTATTTAACAGCATAATGCTGGCTTTTTTAGTGTCGGTGTATGAAGGCTGGAGCCAAGACGAGAAGTGGGGAGATGATAGCACTTCCAAAAACGCAAGCCTTGTCTCTGCTCTCCAGTGGCCCTCTCCCTCCTCGTGTATCCACACCTCCCTGTCCCCCCCTGCCCTGTCCCCACCCATAACAAAGACAGCGAACACCCACAGCACATGTCAGAGTGGAGAACGTAATCCCGAGCTCTGAAAAACACGCTCCGTAACGCTGGACAACCGGTGCGTAACTCCCTTTGTGAAGAGAATGAGTTTACAGGTTGTTAATCGACTTACTGGAACTGCCCACGTTGTTGGTTTATTGCATCCAGCACAACATACTTCCACTGGAAACTGGAATGTGCTACGTAGGAGCTGTAAGTCGTCAATCATCGCTGAGCTTGTTTCCATAGAGTCTATTAGCAAAAGTGTGAATTTAGACCGGTGTCACATCGTGTACCACGCTGTGCAGTTATTTGCATGCGGGTGTGAGCACCTGTGACAAGCTGAGCTTTCTGCTCAGGAGCATAAACACATACAAAACTTTCAAGGGGCTCACTCCATCACTAAATCCTGCCCTTGGATACTGCAGGGCAATGTAGGATCATATCCCTCATAAACAGGGCTTGGAAGGCATTTAATCTAAAGTCACGAGGGTAAAAAAAATTAGTCTTCGTTCTTTTACAAGGAATGTATCAATACAAGGCATTACTGGGGAGGGGGGTAAGGACAATGTGCACTTCACTGTGTTTTCCCAGGAGCTGCTTGTCACTTTGCTAGAGATGGAACAGGGCCCTTGAGAAGCTCCAATTTGATCACCTGTGACAGTTTCTGTAACCCTCTGGACTTGATTCTCTCATATTTTCAGGCAAATTAGATAAATTTGCTGCTTCATTTCCTTCCTGATGATTGTGGGTGGGTCTGTTTATGAAAAAATCACTGAGGAACAGCTCACCAGCAAAAAGGCTATGCATCAGGTTTGGAGATCTCTCCCAAGCATTTCTGAGGTGATGGAGGGAGCGATAGGGTGATGAGGGCTCTGAATAATATCCTATGGAAGCAACAGTACCTAGGGAAGGCAGAGTCTGAGCACTCTGCATTTCACTACCTGTTGTACCACACTTGGTCTGTCCCTGAGTTTAGCAGAGAAAAAGAATAATTCTACAAAAACAGATGAATTCTCATCATAGAGTATATGAAGTTTTACCAGGGAGTCTACAGATTATATCAAGGAAAGCACCCTGCAGTCAAGTGTGTCCTAATTAATCATAGGTAATCAAGATGACACTGTAACAGGTTGTCCAGAGAAATTGTGGATGCCCCCTACCTGGCAGTGTTCAAGGTCAGATTGGATGGAGCTTTGAGCAACCTGGTCTAGTGGAAGGTGTCCCTGCCCATGGCAGGGGAGTTGGAAGTAGATGATCTTTACAGACTCTTCCAACTCAAACCAGTCTATGACTAAAGAAAAGGAGCAGGGGGTAATATGAAGTTCTTCCCTCTGCATTTTCAGTCCTATCTCTGCACCAGTTCTCCGGAGTACACAAGTGGTAAGATTGTGAACCCCTTCAGCCACACCAATCTTGGTTACAAGTTGCAAGGAGGAGAGATGTAAGCAAACTATGCAGTGGCTAGTTTGAGTCAGAAAAGCTCTTCTATAGAGCAAGGCAGAAGAGAATGGTGTTTGCCCTAGGGGTGGTTTGAGTACGCATGACAGTGATATAGGTGGAGCATGGAGAAGTGCAGAGCAAGGAGCCTGGCTGAGGCATGAGCAGAGAACAAGATCAAGTCCTCATGAAACAGCAACTGTGGAACCTATTTCTCTTTGTTATGTCAGCGTTACACTCAGTTAACTCCTTTGGATGCTCTTAACTTCACCGATGCACCCCAGTGAGTGTGTGGGTAGCAAGTGCTCTCCAATAATGCCATAGTAATTACAGCAGGATCCAACCCAGAGGATCCGCTCCCTTTTATACGGTAGCATTTCCCTAGCAAGTGTCATTTATGATGTTTTTGGGAAAGAATCCAGGATTTGTTTCACAGACAGTATTTCCTCAACAGCTCAGTGAATATGAAATATTTTGAACCATGCAGATCTTGCTTGTCTTCTTATGTAGAGAAACACTATCTATTCTAAACTCTGGGCGAGGGCTTTCAGCTGCTGATGGGGAATAGCTATGCAGACATCAAAGAAACTGTATCAGCTTTCACCAAGTGAGGATCCAGCCCTTTATTCGTATTTTTAAACTCAGAAACTGTGTCTAAGTAAATAATTTTTCTCTATGTTTTTAAGTAGCCAGTATTTTATTTTATAGCTGTTCACTCAGTGGTATGATTGTTTCTCACAGTCAACGTTTATAAGGCCTTTCAAGGCTGAAGGAATTAAAAATGAATAATTTAAAGCTGGTCTGTGATGCAGAAATTTTAACATATGTTTTACAGGTCATGTAGAACAATTTTTCTTTGTCTACTCAGTAGATATTTTACAAACATGCTGTGCTGGAACCAAAACCCTATTTTATTTAAGACTGAGATTTGAGCGCTCCTATCATCAACACAGTGGTGTGCTGGAGTCTACAAGACATAACAAGGAAATCATTATCACCAGCACTGCTTAGAGAAGAGGAGAAATAAAGCAATTTCTCTGATTTTTCCTTTTACAAACACTGGTAAACCAGATGTGGGCAGAACTGTGGCTTTCCCATCTCAGAATGGCTCATCTCAAGGTAGGGGAAGTGTAATTTGTTTCACCTAAAGCTGCAAAAGGGCTGGACCCAGGTGGCACTGGAGAACGATGCGTGAGACTGAGATGCTCACAACATGTTGGATTCTGGCTATTTTTTGAAGGTTGGCTGGAGTATTTTTTTGCCAACCTCCTGTTAACTTCGTAAACAATGTAGTGCTAGGAACGCCAGCTTAGTCATTCTTGGCAGTTTTAATAGGCAAAGCTAATTGCTGGTAAATAACCAAAGAATTGCTTTTTTCAGATTTAATTTCTTGTCCCTTCCTAACTCCTTGCAACAGCAAAGGGAAGAGGCATCTACTCTTCAGATGCTCAAACTCAGCCCAGGTTTCAGCCTTATGGACTGGTTTCCACATTATTCCTATTTTTTCCTAGATTGTCTAGCTTTTCACTTCTGTTTTACAGTTACTCCAGATTTGCAATTAAAAAGAAATAATTTTGATCATTTTAAAAGCTCTTTGGGCCCAAAACCAGTTTCAAGTATTTCAGCAAGTTGTAAAGTTAGCACAGTTTTGGGCTTGTGTTTGCTCTGCCCTGGTTTGCTCTCCCTTCAGTAGGTAACCTGTTATCTTTCAAAAAACCCAATTGCCATGGTGTCTAGGCCAAGAAGAAGAAGTTAAAATAGAAAATCAGCATTTGGTATGTACACGGTTGCCAAGAAGCTATTTCTCCTCTCCTGTGTAAATAAATTCCATTCAGAAATGGCTGGCTTGTTCTAAACGATATGCTACCACTGCACCGTGCTCCCAACGGGAGGAAAGAGGAGAGGATCCAGAAGTGTGGCCAACTAATGCCCCATCCCCAGCTCCCCCCACTATTCAGTCAAAGGGGACCATTCTTTGCTCTGGCTGAAATGTCATTGGATAATTGCTGTGTCAATTAATATAGTGGGAGTGACCTTGACAGTTATGTCCGCAGTCTAGGACCAAGCTCCATGCAAGTGGATCCCTTTTCAAGGCAAAGTGTTTTACTTGTAAATTCATATATTTTTCTGTAGCTAATCATTAATCTTTAGTATGCATCGTACGGAGACACTGCTGTTGATTGGCACAATTAGCTAAGAGATTAAATACTTCCAGCAAAACTTTACAAATGTGAAACTAAGAGTACTGGCCACAGATGGACTCTACACAATTTGTTTATTCTGATTGTCAAGAGATACAGATAGTCTAAACATGTCTTAGATCCACTGAAGACACAAAAGATGTTCTGTATTTGGACGTGTAAGAAGCACTGCCCTTAGTTTACATAACTTGCTACGATGACAGATTATGCACAGCGAGAACAAACTTTATAATGCTCTCTGTTGGCAAGTGACTGTCGTAACTGATAGACTGTTTCATCTTGGGTTGGTCTCCTTGGCTTTTTTTTTTTTCAGATGACACCCTGCACTTCTGACAGATGTCACAGAACTCTGATAATCTCCCCGATCCGAAACCTACTAAAGGCAACTGGTAAGAGCTCAGAGGTTTAAAATGGGCTTTTAGATCACATCCTGAGCCTCCATACCTCACAGAATCAGACTCTGGCATTGAGGTGTGTTAAAAGCAAAGAGAAAAGAAACAAAAAAGCGTCCAACATCCTTCCCTGCTTGCTCTTGGAGTTCAAACGATGAGGAGCTGCAGGAGCTCAGTGATCCTGACATATGGTTGGTGCTCTCAGCATCTGCTTCACAGCGCCTAGGTGCAGGACCACATCTGAGATAGCTTTGACATCAGAGCAGGATTTCTTTTGAGGCAAAACTATTACACAGAGACATGTTTTTACCTTCTAGGACTCATTAGTGCTGTATAAGAGAGCTTCGTTTGTGGGTGAAGGTTGTGATATGACACAACCTACTCTCAATAAAATAAATCTTAGAAAGTCAGAAAAGCCTTTCAGTATTGCAGCACATAAAAATGCACAGTAAACACCAAAAGCTCAATTTGCAGAAATACCCAGCAAATCTGGAGCTCAAGCAGACTCACATTAAAAACAATCTGAGCTATGAAATCCTTCCTTGCTTTTGTACTCTTAGATAAATGCAGTTTTTGCTGTAAGGACAATATAAATCCTGAGAGGAATAATAAACACTAAATAAGAATAAAACAGTGTAAGGATATTAAAATAGATAAAACCAAAGTATGCCTGTCAGGATACAGGTAGTTAAACATGGTAGGAACATTCATTGCCCATCAATAATTCACTGCAGAACAAACAAATGGCATAAGCACATAAACCGAGGATAAAGGAAAGTAACTGTGGAAAAGAGAGACATATGTTTTGTAGGTGTTTTTTACATATGTAGCATGTTCAATCTCCCCAACATAAATGACCCTTCTTGGCAGTTCAGGAGTCACCTACGGAAAGGCGAAACAGTAAAATTCACCTGATTTACCTTCGAGAGTTCCGATCCCATACTGCCTTGAGTGCTATCTATTCCCAGCTGCTTCATCTGAAAACCCTCAGCTTTTCCCATGCAAAGACTCGAAAACGTGTGCATTAGCTGATTATGAAGTTATTAGCATCATTTCGTTCTGTTTTATTTCATTTCAGCTATCCTCCAGGATGGTCAGTAATAACCTGGAAAGTGAAATTAGACTCGGCTAATAAATGTTGTTGATTAGGTTGAAGTGTCTATTAGGTTTGTGTTCGAGTTTCCAGCCCGCAAGAAGAACGGCGAGTGAAGCCTGTTAAAGAAACGTTTTGACAAGAATGCATTTTTCTGTGGCTCAAACAAAATAAATATAGTAACGCAGAAGAACCTTTTCAAAGTCAGGTTTATGTGCTTGTCTGATCAGCACCAGCTAACAGTTTCATCTCTCTTGAATGTCACAGAAGCGTGCAAGCTGTGCCATCGTGCAGTTTTCAAGATAAATGTTTTTCCTCAAAGGACATCGCGCACATTCCACGGGCTGTACACGGTGCATTAAGTTAAACACACTAACAAAACAAAACACTGATTGCACGTGGAAGTCATCCCCCGGGAAAATGATAAGTGAAACAATGAAGCACACCTGGCAGGTGTTAGTCACATAGCTTAATTTAGTTTGGAAAGGCATTTATGTTGAATGGTAGAAAAGAAATGTAATAAGCTAGGTAAGGTATAAGTTCTTATTGCCAGTTATATAGGTTAAAATAGCATTTTGCAGTCTCTTCCAGCTGGTGGGACAGGCTGGGCAGGGGTAAATGGTGTAGAGAGAATCCCTTCAGGGAGGGAGGGTGAATGGTCATGCTGCAGTACCATTGAAGATCTGCTGTTAACCCACAAATTGGAGCTCAGTGTAAAACAGAGTATCTGAGATGTTACTAGAGAGAAAGAGAAAAATAGGTCTAGAAATGAACTTCCCAGATGTAGACTGGAAAATACTTAGGTTGCATTATTTCTGTGTGCAAAAGCTAGCAGAATTCTTCACTAAAGCAGCACTAAGTCAGCTGTAATACTGTTTTAGATCTGGTATTAACAAATCATCAATCACAGAAGAACTTGTCATCAAAGGTGGCTTTGGAGTAACTGATCATGGCTTTTTTTCCATTTAAGTTGCATGGTAAGATAAACCAAAAGCAAGTCTACAAATACAGTTTTCTGATTGCAGAAGCACCAAGTTGGGTAAACTGAAGAATTGCTTTAATGATTAGAGACAAGAAATGAACAGATTTCAAAGGCTTGAAAATGGTCTTTCTGTAAAACACACAGGTGCTACATTCAGAACACAGCGTACATCTAAGAGACTGAAAAACAAAGTGATTTAGAAAATGAGAGAACAATTAATCTAAACTAAATACAGTGTGATTTCTTAGAGTAAATTTAGAAGGTAAAGATAATTTAACATCTGGATATAAATACAAAATGGAATAAAAGGCAAACCTGTATTTACCAGAGAGAGATTAAACAAGATTAATTTGTATGTTTATTTGAGACAAGAAGTGATTCTCAGGAAAAGATTAATGTAGTAGATTGTATTTACCTGATCTTTGGTAAAGCAGATGAAATGGTGCTACTCAGACAATTCACTGTTTTTTTGGAAGCTTAGGGTGACAAGACTGGTGATTCAAAGTCTGTATGTGCTAAGCCTGAACTATTGGAAGCTACAGACAAAGCCTTTAATCCTTTATGTAAAAGTGAATTCAAAGCAGGTTCTTAAGAAGATAGGGGAACCTTTTTGCTTCTTTCCACCTCCTCCATCTCATTGGCTGCAGTGGCTTGCCTGATGTTGAGGTGCTCCCCTTCAACACTACAGATATACAAGGCTCTGCATGCAGCCAGGGTGCAGAAATCGGTGTCTCTCCCAGCCATGGAGCAGGGTGTGCATCCAGTGTAGGTTAAAATGCTGCATAGCACATCTCCATGACATCACAGAGACTCAAGGGTGTCTTTTCATCCAAGTCAAGCTAAAAGATAAACCCATCACTCAGGAAGAGGAGCTAGCCAGCTAAAGCACAACTCTTGAGTGTGTAGGAAGAGCTGCTGGACTGGGGAGTTACCAGCTTCACAGATGGAAAGCAGTCAGCAAATTTGAGGGATTTGTCAAGGTGCATTTTAGACCAGGCTAAGTGAGGTGAACCTCACCCTTAGCAATGAATAAAACTATCTGCCTTGAGATAAGAGCTCTTTACTTGCCTCCAATTAAGAAGGGGAAAGTTTGTGGCATACAAGACGACTCTAAGCTGCCAGCAGGATGGAGCCGTGAAATGGGCAAATGAGATTTGCTCAGCCTTGCAAAATGAAAGCTGAGGAGGAATCTGATTGCTGTCAACTGATTGGGAAGTAAATGTAAGGGAAGGGGGAGAATGTATGGCAGCTAAAGGAGGAATGAGTATCAGCTGCAGGTGGATGTACTGAGGGTGTAAATGAAAATAATGTTACTATCATACAGAAAGACAAAAAGATGCAAGAAAGCCTCCAGTGGAAAAGGGAGAACAAATTCTCCTAAGATTACATATGGGACTTGATGCATTCCTCAGGAATATTTTATATGGTTTCATGTAAAAGAAAACAACCTACCTTAATGAATTACACCTACATCTCCTTATATAAAGGAAGTGCAGCTTGATGTTGCATGTGCTTAAACATCACGAGCAAGTGGCACCAGTTATATTGTACTAAAAAGAGTGAAAAACAAAGGCATTAAAGATGCTGGTAGATATTCTGCTGGTCCTAGAAGAGGCCACCATCCAGGACTTGTTCCTAACCTCTCTGATGGGCAAAGAGATGCCTGGTTTGCTCCTACAAGAGCACTGAGTTTATGACCAGCCCAAAGAAGGCTGCAAACAGGGAGCTGCTTGTTATGGAAAGTGCTGTTGGGATCTGGTATTATTAATATGTCCACACAAACAGTCACATACTATGCAACTTTGAAGAAAATTTCTCACAGAGAAATTGTTCCAAAATGCAGTTTCTAAAGGTTTTCTTTTGGGCAGAGGAAGGATTTTTCATTTAAAAAAAAACCCCAAACTCGTGGATACAGCACAATAGTTTCCACAGCATAACATGAGCTACTGTTCCATTTCCTTTGTTACTGCTAGTTTGGGTCATCAAATGTACTTTTTGGTTTTTTCCTTACTTCCATTATACTTTGAGCAGTTTGAGATGTCAAAATAAGTTTTGATCAAGATACAGGGGAGGGAAAACCTGCTGTGACACAGGCTGAGATTCTAGTTTCATCACTGTTAATTAAATAGGATGAATTTCAAAGTAAGTTTCATGAAAACACGCAAGATTGCAATGCCTTCACAACTGTCCTTGTCTTCTACTATTTCTTTAAGAGGACATTTTTCCCTATTGTAGAACTCTTCCACACAGTGTACCTGAGCATTGAAACTTTAACTGTTGATACCTTCAGACGAGAGAACTCCATCCTCAGCTAGTAAAAAATCAGCTTTTTGCTGCCTTCCATACATCTATTATTTGTATCATCCAGGGAACTACCTTCACCTTCTATTTTGTAGGACACTCATTATGTCTTTCCTTTCTTCTACCATTCACATAGTTAGAAGTTCCATCCAAGTATTAACCTATGTAAAGTATACATCATAGGAACATAGATCATAGAGTAGGAACTGAAAACATACAATTGTCTAAGAAATAAAACACTGAATGTGTTTTATTTTCCCATGGTACCTTCACAGATCTCGTCAGTGATATACCCTGCCTCTTCAGAAATGCACCCATCCTAAATGCATATAAAATGCTGTTTCTCTGTTGTTCCACTTCCCTTCTCTATGCTGTATTAAAGCCTATGTATCATCATCATCAGATGATATCTGTATCATTTACACTGTCATCATTTCTAGCAGTCCCCATCAAGGACCTGTTTATCACAAACATACATTTCCTACTGCAAACTGGCTTATACTCCAGCCACTCCTTCCCAAAGAGCAGTTGCTTGAGGAGCTGAGAGACCGTCCTTATGGGATGCTCTTACGTCTCTGAGCTCTGAGATGAGAGATGCAGTTTCCCACAGAACCATTTCTTGTTTTACACCAAGGACAATGAGCAAAGCAGAAACAATATGTATAAAGCTGTGAGAAGAGAGTACAGTGCATACATTACCTCCCAGCTGGCCCCAGGATGCATTAACTCCACTCCACAATGGAGCCAGCACTGCTGGCTGGCAGCAGTTCACATGAGGCAGCAGAACACATTCTACTGAATTCTCTAAGATCTGAACTGAGCCTGAAATGCAGAGCTCATGGCAAATATTGCTCTTTATCTCAGAAACTAGAAGGTTATGAATACCACCTGAAAGGGGATGAACAAACGCAATCCCTCTAATCTCCATTTGTCACTTGAAGGAGGTATAAAACTGAAGAACTGTTGCTTCAAGGGGCAGCAGTTCAGAAGACTTGTCCTATTTTGCTTGCAAAATTATTCCTATCTGTGCAGACCAAATCCTTGTGATCATTTCCATGTCTATGTAGAATGTAGTTATGTTCTAAAAGGATCAGCTCTCTTTTTTTAGCAAATAAAATAACCTGCTGTGTTTTATTTATTTATTTCCCCTGCACAACAGGCGAGAATGTGGACTTTTAGGTATAGAAAAGTGTGCAAGCTTTAAAATAAATTTAAGACAGGGATCAGACAGAAGATCTGGACCAGTCATCTGATCTGATTTCTGGAGCCACACAGTCCACAGGGGGTTATTTAGTTAACCCTTATTAAGTTTAACAAGGAACATTGGTCTGAACAGGTGTTTCAGAAAGATATCAGAAGCTCCCAGAGACCAAGAAGCCACCTCTTCTCTTTCTACTCTTTGAAAATGGTTTGGCAAACTCATTGTACAAAAAATCTCACTTTGTATTTCTGCTGCATGTATCTGGCTTCAGCCTACAGCTGCTAATTCTTGTTTCTCTCTGCTGGCTAGCAACGCCCACTGGAAACAGAATTGTCTTTATTTGAAGGTTCTCCATGCTATAATCATGTTAGTGCTGTGATCTGCTTCTAATGAATTAAGAAGAGGGAGCTTTTTCAATCTCTCATATGGGATATATCTGACCAGATGTGAACTTCTACCCAACAGATGGCTGAGATGAGGATAGTGAGAGAGGTTGCCCAGAGAAGCTGTGAATGCCCTCTCCCTGGAAGTGTTCAAGGCTAGGTCGGATACGACTTTGAGCAACGAGGTCTGGTGGGAGGTGTCCCTGCCCATGGCAGAAGGGTTAGAAGTAGATGATCTTTAAGGTCCCTTCCAACCCAAACCACTCTATGATTCTGTACAGTACTAGTCACCATCCCTTTGGAGTCAGCACAGAGAAATGAGCCCTTCCAGGGTGAAATTAATCTAATCTTGAAGTGGCTGTTTAAAACATACCAGGTAAATGTGCCTTGCAGCATCTCTATTTCTCTCTAGCAACAATGAAGGAACCCTGTGCTGACTACCTCTCGTTCACTGCCTGCATTATAGACCACTGTATTTAGGCAAGATGAATCTGATTACTCAACCAAGTCATTTTCCCAGCTTTGAATCATTTCCTTGGCTTTCTCCTCTGCACATCACACTGATGAAACTTTGCAGCATCTCCAGCAAGTGCATGACGTTAATGTCTATGTACAAGGAGGCCTCACTCTTAAGCACTGGGATTGTACACTGGGGCCATTCAGTGAAAATATGGTTAGGGAAATATAGCTCGATTTCAACATCTCCATACCCTGTACTTTCTATTGATTGTACCTTTTTAATGAGATGCATGTGGCATTGATGAGAAAATTCCTTAATAATTATGGTCCCCCTTGAAAAAGACCAGATTATATAACTATTAGTCTTGATACTTTTGTTCCGTGTCTGTTCTCCCATTTTTCTGATACTGCAGCATCACTGGTTTCGGCTCCTTCCATCCAGCTTGGTTTCCAGCATTAGCCATTCAGCTGTATCTAATCATACCAAGCTCAGCCACTAACCCAGCCAGCCAGCTGCCAGATGTTTTATTTTTAAATAAATACTTACATCTGTTGAGTTATAAAGCAGAGAACAATTAATCCGTTCTTGATGGCTTTTTTTTTTTTTTTTTTCTCTGTTGCTTGAAGAAGACAAGCTAAGAATTACACAATCTCTGCAACAAAGGACAAAAGAAGGATTCATCTGTCTGGGCAGGTTCCCTTTAATTTACACAAAGGGTGTTCAAGTGTTGCAGTGTTAACCATCACTCCATAGTGGTTTATTAGGTCTGAAGGAAAGAAGAGTAATGAAAATCTCTTCTCTTTCCCAACACCTTATCCCTGGTTTAAGCACAGCTGGTTGTAATGCTCTTTGGTAAATATGTTTGGTATAATATATTTATATATTGCTTACTCACCTGGGTGGCAGGCATGGCCGAGTAGGAACTTGCATGTCTTTCTGGCTGGGAGAAATGATGAGTTTTCCCATCAGAGCCCTACTGTTGCCTTTGGGGGTCTTCTACCACAAACTGTAGGAACAGCTCAGGAGCGCCCTATCCCAGCCTGTCCCTCCCTCCTCTGCCTGTCTTGCCCACTCTATCTCCATCCCCGTCTCCTTCACTCTGCTGTGTGTACTAGCCCTGATTTCAGACACTGTCAGGAAAATAGCTGGAAATGGAAAAGTGTTGCCATTGTTTCTTACCTGTGGCTGTGCCCCCACAGATACACAGGCCATGTTAGAGAACCAGCTTTTAGCCTATGCTTGCTGTATCATCTCATATCAACCTCATCTTTAACTATAAACTGTTCCAATACAGATAATGAAGGCAGATTGTTTTGTGCATTACTGACATCGCCTTCTCAAGTGCTCATGCTGTGGCTTTCTTTTGGGGAAAGAAGAAGTAATCATGGTAGAAAAGAGATACCTCCAACAAATTGATTCTTCTTGTCAAATTTTGCTGCACACTACTGAGGTCAGTGAGGTGAGAGACCACAACTCCCCTCCCCCCCAGCAGCTCCTTCCACATTGCTCTAGAAGTGATTTGTATCCATTTAATTTTAGGTGGTAGGAATCAACTTAAGTTCAATCAATATAATGTGGGCTTTCACTGATTTGAGAAGGTTCACACAATGGGTTGTGCTGATTTAAATAATAATTTTCAAAACATTTGGTACCTTTAGTAAAAAATTTCACATAAGCCAGTTTGAGAGCTACAGATAAAACAAGTATTTTTAGTGGTGGTTCGTCACAGGGGTAGTAAAGACTAGGCAAAAATGAAAATCTTGTGGGATAATTGTGAAAGTGGTAGAGGCATGAAATAATTCAGTAAGAATTCAAACCATGTCTGGTATTTTGAAACTAATCTTTACTTAGCTAATATAATCCTGCATTAAAAATAAAATAAAGTTCAGGGTGTTCATTTCTTCCCTTATTTTTCTGCTATTTATATCAGAAGATTTTTATAATCATCTGTTCACAACATCACACAACAACCCCATGACAATTGGAATAATGTTTCCTAGAGGATTAGGGGAATTTGTAGAAAGAATCATTGCTTCATGTGGGAACAATCAAGCCCTCATTGCAGGCATCTTTGTTCCTTAATTTCTTTGTGCCAGTACCTTGATTTGTTTCTCAAATTTAACAAAGGAGGGTACGAAGCCACTAAAAATCTAAAATTACAATGTAACCATATGGAAATATTAAGTTTAGGAAGTCTAAGCACTTAAGCCAACTGTTCAGGGTATTTTCCCCTTAATGTGCTTACATAAATCACATTAGTGATTTTTATGAGAGTTACTTTTCAAATTTATAGACTTTTTCAGATGGATCTTCATCTCCCAAGGTAACATGTGCAGAAGCTGAGTGTGTTTCTGCAAATTAAAAACTATGGAATTCAAATATTACCTCTGACGGTGGATTTGTGGATGTCTTTGCATACACCAGTTACACCTGGACTTTGGGAAATAGCTTTTACTTTTTAACGTTCAGCTTTAGAAAGTGAGCCACAGCTCACCTTACACTTCTGGTGTAGAACCCCAACTTCACCATATCCAGTGAGTGCCAGTGTCTGGCAAGTTAAACACTGTAAACATATTTACAGCATAAATAAGGTGAAAGTTTGTCATGACGAGGTTAATGAGTAAGTAGGACAAATCAGGGATGTATGCTGCTAGCTAGACCTACCTTTGGGACAGAGGCTGGATCCAGACTCATACGTCACTCAGGTTGAAGCATCTTTAAACGTTGGTTATAGTCCTCTATCTTCCAAGTGAGACTTGGAAATTCTTCAGAAAAAGGAGAACAAAAGCTTATCAGAAGGTCAAAGCAGTCATCAAGAAGGTTTTGTCCACTTCAGATACACAGTGACACTAACACTTAGGAACCAGCAGTCATCATAGGATACTATTATCTGCTGCCCTTAGCAAGGCTGATGGGTGGGAAGCACGCTCCAAAAAAGGGACTTTGCCTCTCTGCTCTGGAACATCCTCCTCAAGCAGGATTAACTCCTTAGGGCTGAGGTGCATTACATACTTGAAGTCTTTTTTTTGGCTAAGAGACATCAACTAATAGCATAACTTCTGACAAGTTCAAGGCCTACCATCTTCCCTCTGAGAAAGAAACCAGGCTGATTTTTGTACCACAGGTGGTTAGTCCTAGTCAAGATATGGCAGCAATGGGCTGAAAAGTTCTCTGGGCCAAAGCCAAGCCTACCCTCTAACATCTTCTAAGGGCAGTGTGGTGTTATCCACCACTTCAAACCTCTACCCAAGGCTTAGAGTTTAGGCTGCCTGTGTACCATCCTAGACTCACACTCAGCTATGAGCCGTGGGCTTGGTGCGGGAAGCGCTGGTGAAACACTGGAGTACATTATGCAGGCCGTTCAGCTGAGATGGCCATGATGACTCCTGCTAGACTTACTGCCATTATTACTCTCCTTTTTGCCATACATAACACTTGCTATCAGATAAGCTTTTACTGACTCAGGGCTCTTCAGACCTTAATTTCTCAAGCATCATATTCCTAACTAGCCTTGAGAAAGCTTTATGACTGCTTGGATCTGGGTTTTAAATAGTTTGCCTTCTAGCTGTAGCCTAGTTTCCTCATCTCAAAAATGAGTATTTCCATTGAAGTGCAGGCTGTCAGGGCTACAAAGTGTTTCGAGTAACCAAATCCTCACTTGGTTTCTTCTCTGACATGGGTGGGTTGGACTGGTCAGCGTGCATGAAGGTTCACAGATAATTCACTGTATTAGTGACGCACATGGGTGATTTTGCAACTCACACTGAGACAATGTGGACATAAGGGGAGAGGCATTGCGTGGTTACACAGGATGTTTTTTTGCCTGGATGTCCAGTCTTCCTCTTATTATTTATTTTAGGGAACACTCTTTTCTTTTTCTTTGCCTAAGCAGTTAACTACAGCAGCAACTCCCTATCTGCAGTGCTGGGAGCATGCAAGTGGGTGCCAAACTGGGCAGTTACCTGTATTACATTTCAGTGAGCCAAAAATCTTTGTTGTGTGCTGGAGAAAAGAGCAAATAACTTCCCCGTTCCAATGGCAGGTGACACCAGTACTGCCAAATGAGCTGCCTGATGAGCTTTTAAAAATGATCACCTCTTAGTGTAGCTCAGATCTCATTCCCATTTCCTTCTTGCTTTCTTTTGCTGCCATGGGAGGAGAAGGGCCATGCAGCACCAGGAGGGCAGCAGATTTACAGTGCACAGTAACAGCCGCCAGATTCCTTCAGCTTAAATGGCATTAAAATAAATTCTTTCACTGAAGGAAAAACAAAACAGAGCGAGATAAAAGTAAAGCCCGTGTGAGGGAGCAGAGCATGTTAATGAGCTGGGTACGTTCCATCCTGCGCAAAGGGAAGTTTCACGGGAGACAGTTCACTTTGAAATGCAGAAGTGTGACAGAGACAAAAGCTGGAAAACATCACTGCGTGTCCCGGTGGGCTTGTTGGTGCATCATCGCTGAGCTTCTTTAGACTGATGAAAACAAGCTGTGACTTTATCCTAAAGTTGTTGGCTGGATGTTGCTAGAGAACTTGGTGGGTTGAAGCCACCCCTCTTTGCAGGCTTCCCACTTTCTCACCCCTGTCCCATCTTCAGGAAACACCTTTGAAACAGTTTGAGCCACTCATTCCTCCCTGTAACCACAGGTGAATGTTGCGACCCTCAAGAGTCTTCACACAGAAGTTCCTCTGCAGCTCACAGCACCTTCTGTCTCCACACCGGGTGTCAGAGAGGACCTGAAAAGCTTCAAACTCCTTGATAACTGGAAGAACATCCAAAGATATAACCCTCCATAGATAAAGTCCTCAAATACATTTATAAATATCAGCTGTGGCTTTCAAGGTTACTTAATACATACAAATGCAGAAAGAAAGTCAGATTTTTAAGATCCCCAACTGCTTAGGCATCCAATTTCTGTTATTCCTCTAGTTAACTTGTATTTTTATCTTGGGTTTTTCCCCCCCCCCCTAATTTTGGCAACATTTCTGCACCTGCAAACACTTTTCAAAATCTACCTGCAAATATGTTTCCAGCTTGGTAGTGTGTATTGGGCTGGCACTGATCAGTGCTCCAAGAAGCAGGTAAATCAGAAGCAGATCTGCTAGGAAGACTCAACATCTCTCCACCACCACTACTACCCAGAGTTATGCTTATGCTTTTTTTGCAACAACAAGCATGGAATGGGCCCCTCTTTTCCTTCTTGGGCACCATGCACCTGCAGACAGAGCAGTTGGGGTAATGATAGGGTTCTTCAGCAAACAGCCTGCTGTCAAGTGATACATTCCTATCAGCAGAAAGCTCTACAGATGTTCTCCAGTCTCTGAACAATGTGAACATTTCTGTGCTACCCTAGCAAGAAGACCGTCCTTGTTATATCACATCAGAGCAACTTTGTTCATTTTCATAATATGCTCCAGCACAACTTCATGTCCCATGAAGTGATGCACAGGCTAAGAAAATCTGCCAACTGAGCCATCATTGGGCACAAAGATTTATTTCTGAAGAAGAGGTTGAGCGAGACAAAATTGCCATGGCTATGTTCAGGTATCTGAGGCTCCAGACATTACAAAGAAGCAGGAAGGTAAAGCCAGACACCATCAACAGCTGACTGAGTAACTCACAGAAAATCATGATTTTGATTACTTTCACCCTTTTCCTAGACATAAAACAAATTGTTGCAGTTCTTGGAAGTCCTGTGCTTGCTTATGGTAATTACAAACTGAGTCCTCTATGCAGAATACCGATGTAAGTACTATTAAAACTCCTGTAAGTACTGTTAAATCTCCTGAAACCCTGGAGATATAGGGTCTTCCAGCATCCAAGGTGTTTCAGAGACTTTGAGAATATTGTCATTGTGTGAATTTCACTTACTACAAAATCTTGCCTTTTGCAGTCAAGAGAATAACTCAGAAATACCCGTGTCTCCTGCATTTAAGGCAGGAGCCTGGCAAAAGGGAAGCAGCATACACTGGGGCACAAGCAACAAGGCTGGGAGACATGGGTTGTGTCACTGCTTTCTTCATAAAGATCACAGGTCATTTGTGCTTGTCTCCTATAAGTACCTGGAGTGTATAGGTACATAGAGTAACTCAAGCAAGTCCATAGCTACTGAAGAACAAATGCCTCTGTTTCGATTATATTCACATTCCCCGATCATCCAGCCACTCTTACATGCTGCCTTGCAATCTGGTTGTAGTCAGGAGCCAGCAAACTTCAGGCACAGCAAGAACCAGCTCACAAATGAGTATGGATGTAGCCTAAGATAGCTGAGTAGCCCACATCACCATAGTAACTGCAAGCTGTTGCATTAATTTCAGCAAAATAAATGAAGCTTGTAAGTCAAAGGGTATCTATGCAGAGCAGTGCAATAGCACATAAAGAAACTGTGACAGTTCTGAATGAGATAGCCAGACTTTCCTGTCTGGTTTATCTGGTTTCTCAGGAGGGCTGACTGTCTGGTTGGAAGACTTCATTACCATGGTTAGCCTGCTTTCACAGAACCACAGAATGCTAGGGGTTCGATGGGACATCTGGAGATCATCCAGCCCAAGTCCCCTGCTCCAGCAGGTGCATCTAGAGCAGGTTGCACAGGAATGTGTCCGGGCAGGTTTTGAAAGTCTCCAGAGAAGGAGACTCCAAGCCTCTCCGGGCAGCCTGTTCCAGGATCCATCACCCTCACAAGAAAGTTTTTCCTGAGGTTGAAGTGACACTTCCTGTGTTCCAGTTTGTGCCCATTTTTCCTTGTCCTGTCACTGGGCACTACTGTAAAGAGACCAGCCCCATCCTCTTGACACCCACCCTTCAGATATTCATAAATATTTATCAGATCCTGTCTCAGCTTTCTCTTCTCCAGGCTAAACAGCCCCAGGTCTCTCAGACTTTTCTTGTAAGAGAGATGTTCCAGTCCCTTAATCATCCTCGTAGCCCTCTGATGGACTCTCTCCAGTAGTTCCCTGTCTCTCTTGAACTGGGGAGCCCAGAACTGGACACAGTACCCCAGATGTAGTCCCACCAGTCCAGAGCAGAGGTGGAGGAGAACCTCCCTTGAACTGCTTGAAGAATGATAGTAGACATCAATAGTGGAACATTAACGGAGATTTACAACCTGAAGAAGTGTTACAACCTATTGCCTCTGGAAACAAGACAAGGGAAGTTACCCAGGACAGGATATAAGGTACTAATCCTTAAACAAACAACAGCAGTGAATGACCAATCATAGAGTATGAACATACTTGAAATTTATAGCCTTGCAAATAGTGGTTATCTCCAGGAAGAGGAAAACAGGCTGTCCAAAGACACCCAAACATGATGAACAGGCAAGCACTAGTTTTGTGGCAAGAATTTTAGGCTTTAGGTCACCAAAAGAACACAGTGATGAAGAAGAGAAGATGAAGTAAACAACCACCAGAAGTCTCAAAAGATCACCAGAGGGAGAAAAGGCCCTAACCCCGATTTTATTACGCATGCTCAGAATATGTAAATGACTTACAGGAACCCATTAGCATAAGACTCCCCTTTCCAAGGAATATAATGAACACGTATGTTTAGCCTGCATAAAAACTGGGTACCTAGCTTGCATTGGCACGCACAATTGGAGGAGTGATCCCCTGTGCTTCCAGCGCTGCAATAGAGAAGACCTGCTTAATAACACTACCTTGTTATTGAGTTTATCTCCTTGCCCAGCTGCACCCGGCCTCCCCCTTTGGAGGGGAGTGATAGAAAGCAAGGGGGCTCAGAAGTACTGACCTTTGAATTACTTTGATGACCCAGATGGGACTAAACCTTTCTGGTTGTTTTCCCATGAGAGACAAGGTATAGCACGTGGTGTCCTGGCCCAACAACTTGGACCCTGTAAGAGGTCAGTGTCCTATTTTTCCAAACAGCTGGATGAAGTAAGCAAAGGATGGCCAGGATGTTTACGGGCAGTGGCAGCAGTGATTCTGAATATTGAAGAAAGCCAGAAGTTTACTTTGGGCCAAAAGATTACAGTACTGGTTTCACATACTGTCTCAGCTGTATTAGAACAAAAGGGAAATCATTGGCTATCGCCATCAAGGTTCCTGAAATATCAAGCTATTTTGGCTGAGTCTGATGATGTAAAAAGAGAAGTAACTAACACCGTGAACCCAGCCTCTTTCCTTAGTGGGCAGGTTTCCGAACCATTGGTACATGATTGTCTGGAGACCACTGAGCCTGTATATTCCAGTAGACCAGACCTGGCAGAAGAACCTCGGGAGCATGCTCAAGACTCTTGGTTTACAGATGGGAACAGCTTTGTTAAAAAAGGAACCTGGAAGGCTGGATATGCAGTAACAACAATAGACAGGGTAATTGAGTCCCAACCACTACCGGCTGGGACATTGGCCCAAAAGGCTGAAATAATTGATCTCACTAGAGCCCTGGAACTAGCAAAAGGAAGAAAGATAAACATATGGGCAGATTCCAAATATGCTTTTGGAGTTGTCCACTCTCACGGTGTTATCTGGAAGGAGCAGGGCTTACTCTCTGCCTGGGGGAAACAAATTAAACATGCAGAAGAAATACTCTGCCTATTGGAAGCTGTCCAGCTACCAGCTAAGGTTGCCATTATGCATTGTTGTGGCTATTTAAGGGGTAACACTGAACCGGAAAAAGGTAATCGACTGGCTGACTATGAGGCTAAAAAGGCTGCAGAAAGAACTCAAGAAAAGCAAATTTCGACCTTAATTCCAGAAAATAGGAACATGAACTTAAGTAGACTGGAAGACATTGAATATTCTAAATCAGACTATGAAATGATAAAGGAACTGGGGGGACAAGTTTCCCCTGGAAGTTGGGCATAGTTAGAGGATAATAGAATAGTCTCTGACAAATTAGTATGGGGAGTGGTGAGGGAAGAACACAAGATGACTCACTGGGGAGCAGAACCATTATATAAATTTCTGAATCAGAGATTGGCTGGAAAGAATTTATATATGACAGGCAGGCAGGTTATACAATAGTGCCAAACATGTTTAAGAAACAATCCCAACACCAATAATCAAATACAATTGGGACAGATTGGGAAGGGGCACGTTCTGGGAGACCATTGTCAGATTTATTTTTCAGAACTCCCAAGAAAAGGGGGTATTGGTATTTACTAGTACTGACAGATACCTTTACTGGATGGCCAGAGGCATTCCCTTGTAGAACAAATAAAGCAAGGGAAGGAACTAAGGTATTGCTGAATGAAATAATAGCGCACTTTGGAATCCTGATGGTAATTTCCTCAGACAGAGGTACCCATTTCTGTGCTCAAGTGGTACAACAGGTTAGTAGGATGTTAGGAATCAAGTGGCAATTGCATACACCTTAGAGACCACAGGCAAGTGGACAAGTGGAAAAAATGAATGATATGATAAAATAACAGCCAAACTATGTCAGGAAGCAAACATATACTGGTACCAGGCATTACCTATTGCCTTATTTAGATCATGGGTGAAACCCAGGACTAAGGAAAGTATGAGTCTGTTTGAGATATTGCATGGAAGACTTTACCAAACTAAGTACTGAGGAGAAGACCTGAATCAAGTAGGGAATAATTACTTACAAAACTATGTCATCTCCTTGGGAAAACAATTGAAGAAAATCAACAAGATAGTCTTAGGGGCCAGAGTTAAGGGACTGGATCATCCCATCCATCCCTTTACTCCTGGGGATTTGGTTTATGTTAAGAATTTTTCAGGTAACCCATTGGAAGAGAAGTGGAATGGACCCTACCAGGTCTTGCTGACCACCTTTACTGCAATCAAGATAAAGGAACAACTGGCCTGGATCCACTACTCTTAAGTGAAGAGGGCTCCAGATAAGCAGTGGACATCTGAACTTTCAGCACCACTTACGTTAAAATTGTGGAGGGAGTCAAATATTTTATGATTGTGTTAATCTTTGTAAATATTGCTGCTACTTGGGACAGAAAAATACATTTTGAAGCTACCCAAACACTAATTAGTGCTACTAAGGCTACTAAGTGCTGCTAAGGATTTGTACTGCCTTACCTAAGGGACACATGAGGCTGCCCCTACACGGGGTGGCCTCAACTCATTGGAATTGTGATAACAACTGGAGGTTATGTTCTCATGGTAATTCAAGTTATGGGTTTAGCCCAAAATGTGATTTACAAATATTGAAGGATATCAAAACTCAGTTTCTGGTTAGCAGTAACAATTGCAGTTGGAAGAATAGATCAAAAAAACTGCTGTTGCTTCCCATCAGCCTGTTTCGATTGTAATAACTGTGCTTGCAATGATGGATGGAATGATTATTGGATAAATCAGACTACAGCAGAAGTAGGCACATGGAATATGACAGGATTGAATGTTACGTACATAGAATTTTGTCATTGCACATAATTGCAAATTTATGCAAGCTGAGGTTGGGACATAATGGGGAATCAGTCTTGTCAGTATGGATGGCACAGTGTGGGAACTTTCTATGTAGCCAACCTTATGGCCACCAGCAAGCCTTGTAGGCTACCCAATGGATATTGGTGGTTGTGCGGAGATGGCATCAGTAGGAAGCAGCTCCCTGCAGGATGGAAGGGAATGTGTACAATTGGGCACTTAATCCTTCAGGATCTCATCTATAATCATTCACAGCCTCCCCCGGGAATTTTGCTGACCCCCTGGGCAAGATCTAAACAGGAGGAGAATCCCCTAGCAAAAAGGGAACGGGATTCCATTGTTTTGTGAGATGGTTTTTCCCTTGGTTAGTAGTCAGTGAACTCGAGAAAGCTATAGTGAATATTTCAGCCACTTTGGATGATGTATTTAACATCACAACGGATGCCATTCGTGGTCTTCAGACAGAGGTAAATTTGCTCTCGAAAGTGGTTTTACAGAATAGAATGGCACTGTATTTATTGACCATGAGGGAAGGAGGGGTTTGTACAATTATCAGTCAAAGCTGTTGTGTATATGTAAACCAGGAGAACAGAAATGAGGAAGATTGGGATAAATTGTGGAAGAAAACTCGAATTTTTCATTAAGTCAATAGAGATGACACTGGCTGGGGATTTGGGGAGCTTTGGGAAAGGTTGACCTCTTGGCTTCCTAACTTTGGTTGGCTCAAGCAGCTCTTTGTAGTCATTGTTATGATAGCTTTATTGGAAACTTGTACTTGTGTTGAAATGTTTTATTTGGAGTTGTCAGAATTTGGTAGAGACCTATGAAACTTGGAAGCAAAACAAGATCTGGCACCAATTGGAAATGGGTAAATATTTTGCCAGGACATTAAAAGGAGATAACATTTTATGATTTTGCAAAGAAATCTGCAAGCAGCTCAAAGAGGGGGGAATTGAGGAATGATAGCTGACTTCGGTAGTGGAACATTAGCAAAGATTTACAACCTGAAGAGGCTTTGCAACCTCTCAACCCCTTGAGCAGCAACAATATAAATAGCTTATAGATACTTTGTTTAATAAATCTGTGTCTCAAGACAAGGAAAGTTATGCAGGACAGGATGTCTGGTGGAGTTTTACTAATCCTTAAACAAACAACAGCAGTGAACGAACAATCATATAGTACGTGCATACCCTTCTTAATGCATCCCAGGATACCATTGGCCTTTTTGGCCACAAGGGTACATTGCTGTTTCATGGTTAAATGATTGTCCACTAGGACTCATGGGTCATGCTCCATAGAGATGCTTTCCATCATTCCTGACCTGTACCAGTGCATGGGGTTACTCCTCTCCAGAGGAGGAAATATCTGAGCTGCTGTGTTCAGATATGGCTTGGGTATATCTGCACAGCACTGCACTGAGCCATAGAGGATTAACCAGAAGTATGAAAAAGCCTCTACAATATTGTACAGATTTTCAAAAACTGTAGTTGTGATAGAAGAATTTGGCAGGTTTTAGTATTTCCCTTCTCACCGGCGAGGCTTGCTTACTGCCTTTTACATACTAATAAAGACAGGATGAATTATTCTTTAGAGGGAAAATAAGAAGCTAGCTAAGATGGGCTGGGATCCTCATTTCACTGCTGTCACTAAAAGCCCACCCTGTTTTCTTTAAAAAATGAAACAAACATACTCAACAGGGGGAAATATAGGTACAAAATTCTGGTTCATCCAAGCTGACTTAAAGGTAGCCTTGCTGGGAGGGGAGCAGGCAAGCACATGGCTTGTTGGCCACTATTAACAAAATGCATCAGTGTCTGGCAGTGAGTTTACTTCTCCTTTAGTCAGAATTTTGCAGAAGTGTTATAAAAATGAGACTCTGAATAATGCAGGAACTTTGGTGTCAGAAGGAAGAAAAGAAAAACATTAAAAAGAAGGAAGAAGATGATGAATGGAAGAATTGACATGAGTAATGAATATGCTGCTGATTCCAAAGGTGCTCTCCAGGTCAGATTTAAATGGCTTTTATACCATAGGACTGGCAGGTCATCCAGGCCCTCCAGATGACCCAAGGGATTGTGTGGCTGAGCCTGTTAATTGTCCTCCTGGCAATGCATCCATCCAGAAGTGGGGCAGGACACGGGATGTCATGCTCACAGCTGCTCCAGAAGCTCCTCCACCTCTGCTATTTTGGCACTGACTCAAAAACATAATCTATGTGAGGACTCCAGGCTCCAGCAGTCTTAAAACTCCACAAAATGCCACTGGGAGGATGACAACAAGTAACAGGAGATGGTCTGAGGACAGCCCTCAGCCATGACACTTCTTCGTTATATTTTTTGCCAGCTTATTGGAAACTAGAGCTGCATCCAAATAACTGGAGGTTGAGGGATGCAGTTTTGCAGGTTTAAGGTGAAGAGGGCACGAAGACAGTTTGCAGTTTGCATCCCTGGCCCAACTTCAAATGGACCAGCTGCACTCTGCAACCCAGTCCATCAATATGGATGTTTTGATCATGTCCTCTTTGCTTATGTGCAACATAGCAAAGTGGGGTTTTTTTCCTTTTATTTTAATAAACACTCTGCCCACCAGGCTGATTTCTTTTCCCTATCTATCCATTTTCCAATAATCCCTCCGACAGTGTAAGTGGTGATATTTCAGGTCACAGGCTTTGACAGAGAAACCACACGATCATCAAGTCACTGCTTGAATATGGTTCTTTTCTTGCTCCTTGTGCCTTTCTTCTCATGTCCAGCAATCCACTATTTGGAGTGGGAATGAAAGATATGTTGCAATAGCAGCTCAGAAACCCTCTAAATCCTTGCTTGAGGCTGCCCCTGTGCTGATCTTTTAATTCCACGAAATGAGGGTGAATCCAGGACATGAACAAGGTGAGCAGCAAAGGCACACCTCATGCTGGGAAGTCTGGAGGAGGCATCATGCAACAGAAGGAACATCTGAGGGCACCACCAGTATCTCTGCAGAGTCCGAATGAGGGTGTGGGGTGGTGGGAAGAGCAGAGCCATGCCCTGGGTCAAGTCTTGGATTTTACACAGCAATGCAGGGGTGTTTTGGCTGACACTCAGCTGGGGAGGCAAAGTGAAGGAGGACATTTTCTTCCTGCTGCTGGCTGCCTGCACATGGCTAGGCAAACATATGGCAATAATTCTACAGCAAACACGACACTTTTTCCATCGCATCATGATGTTCCGCCCCAGAATCAGTGCCTCCAGTGGCAGTTTTGTTAGAAAATTAAACGAAAAAAAACTCAGATGAGAGTCAGAAGAAAACTAGACAATGGGTCTTGTTGTGCATTGATTTCAGCGCTTGTGTGAGCATCCCAGGAGCTCTGGGCTAAGTTGAGGCCACAGACAGATCCTTGCAGTGAGTCGATTGCTGATGCCAATATCATCTCCACAAATCAGCTATATCTCAATTGATTTCAGTGATACTCTGCTGGATTTATACCTGAGAGCAGACACTGACCTTAGGCACATGGTCTGAATGGGGCACAGTCCTACTCAGCCAAAGCCATTTGGAGCTTTACCAATACTGTTTGATTGGCATTAAGACTGGATCTGTAATGAAAGAGTATATAACAGCCTGAGAATGGAATCAAATATATCTAACCTGTCTCAGATCTTGAGACAGGAATGTTGATGGATCTTAAGCCAGCTCAGTGAAGGTTTTAACCAAAAATAAGGACATGGCTCTTTAAATGTTGCTGTGAAAGACTCATATTTGATTATGTAATAATAATGTTTTGATTTGAGCTTGTTCCTTAACAGCACACATCTTCCTTGTGTAATTATTTATCAACATTCTCTGGGAAAGACAATGCCCACACCTATGTTTCAGGAAGAAGATGATAAGAAAACAAGGATGAAATGATAGTTCAGGAATGTCCAAAAGCTCTTCCTCACTTTAATGTGAAGCAGAGAATAATTTTGAACGGTTCCTTAGCTGGAGCAGCTCTCTCCCCCGGGCTTTCCATCTCTAATTTCTATGACCCTGTGAATCTAGTGTATACACAATGCGTGACTGATGCTTCTACATGGAACAAGACACATTACTTTTTTATTCTCACCAACCACAGTACTAGAAAACTGCTTCCAAAATTGTGTGAAAGTTCATCCCTGGAAAGACATCTGACTTTGGAGGATGGATTTGAGCACAGATTTAGGTTTGAGAAGACAGAAAGGAGGGAGGCAGTAAAGCATTGCCTACATCTGAGGAGTAATTACGCATTTTCCTTTTTGATGACAGGAGCTTTCTAGGATGCAGATGGAGAAGAAGGGAAGAGGAGCACGTCTGGCCACACAGATTACAGACATGCAGAGAACTCATATGAACATGGAAAGCACCGATGGCTTCATCCTGCTTCCTTCTGTCTGAGCAGGATGGTGATCAGTTAATGGGTTTTTATATATATATATATATATACACACACATATATTTACAGTTTGGATCTCTCCAGCAGCTGGGCACAGACACTCCATCTGCCCTGTAGCTGCCCTGGATCTCAGTCTCCCCAGTTGCTGGCACTTGGATACAAGCCCCTGAGGTCACAGCCCTAGTTCAGTTGTTGTTACAGATCATCTCACACAGAAATCTTTCTGGGACTCCCCTTGTCTCTCCAAGTCTCCTTTGGTCTTGTCCTCAGAGACTCACACACCCCTTTGCTCCCAGGACATGTCACCTACACTCTGGCTGGTCCAGCTCAATCTTCACTAGCGATCACAAATTCCCACACTTACTCCCACTGCTGCACCAGAGACACGTGGGCTCCATGACTTCTGCTCCCACACCAGTTTATGCACTCAGAGGCCCCCCCCACTGCATATGCACATAGTGTCTCACCCAGGAGAAGAGGCTTTAAATGGGGTTTAAAATGGTGTTTAATGAGATGAGAGAACAGATAGCACTCATGAGGTACAGTGCATGGCCAGGCAAGCGTACTGTCCAGCAACCTGTTTACACTTGACCCACCACCTTATCCCCTTACCCTCTATTTTCCCCCACTTGTTCTTCCCCAGTCCTCGCTTTCCTTTGGTAACTGACCTAACAATCCTTTGATAAGCCTTGTGCAATCTAAAGATGCTCTTCCCCTGCTCCCCACAGTGTCCCATGCCCCAAGAAGATACCCTCCTCATTTGGTGAGGAGACCTAGAGAGCTACTCACTTATAGGGTAAAGCCAAGCAGAAGCACTTTATCCTGACCTGGCACAACAAAAAAAGTCATGCTTGCACACTTTTTTAATTTTCACATGAAGCTTTAGGGCTTCAGGTAATGTCCTGACTGTCCAAATCCATTCAGCCTCCACATTTTCATTTGGTCTTAAATGACAACAGCTTTCAAGTTCACCTTTAACATATTGTGTCGCCTCTGTAGCAAACGTACTTCCTCCCATCCTGCTTGCAAGTGTTCCTGCTGTGAGATGGATGGAGAAAATCATTCATGACAACAAGCAGAATGGGAAACACA
The DNA here is from genome assembly GCA_025331215.1 of Actenoides lindsayi. Classification (NCBI taxonomy): domain Eukaryota; kingdom Metazoa; phylum Chordata; class Aves; order Coraciiformes; family Alcedinidae; genus Actenoides; species Actenoides lindsayi. The sequence goes on along the minus strand of WTSP01018336.1, from coordinate 19,009 downwards.
GGAGTAATGAAGACACTGTGAGCAGAACTGAGGTTTGGGGACTGGGATATTGGTGGGTTTTTTTAATTATTTTGCCATTTAGAGATTACACTATCCTCTTACATGCTGCAGCAAGACAAAGTTAACACTTGGGTTCACTGAGACTCTTTTTTCACACTAGCTTTAAAAATACTTTAGGCAACATTTTTCGGAATGTTCAGATACTAAACTCACACTGAAAAAAAAAAAAAGGCTTTAAAAAAGCTGTCTCTAAGTCCTCTTCATTTCATAAGAAGAGATTTGGCCATTAGTAAAATTCTGTTTCATCCCGCCCATTTGGGGCTTCTTTGCTGAGCTGTGAGACATGCCTAAGATAACAAGGAGCAGAAAAAGGGATCAGCAGCCTGCTGGGTCACATCTGCTGCTTTTCTCTCAACAGCCAGACATTTACTGTGTTGCCAGCATCTTCTCCCATGAAGTGGTACTAGAAAAATTGTAAAGACACAGTTACTAAATTTTAATGAAAATAAACTGTTTCAGATATCTCCAGTCTATGCATAGGATGGATTTAGCAATCTGGTGTAAGGATTCAGCAATGTTAGGCTACATAATAAATGTAATTATCAGGGTAATACTCATGTTAATCAACACCAGCCTAACTGGAGCTTGCTGGATTTTGAATGATCAATCACAATGTCAGGAATGACTCTCTCAGAGTTAAGTGAAAGGGATGTAAGGGAGGTCGAAAGTACTGCTGGCTGCAACTGAAAGCTCTGGCAAAGTGGTGTGCTGGAAAGAGATGCTCTTCAATGGTCATCCAGTCACATCTGACTAGTGTATGAGTTTGTCAGGTTTATTTGTGACCCTTGGGTACTTCATCCTCCCAGGCTGCCTGGGGATGTTGGGCTTCTGTGCTTCTGGAGGGCTCAGCCTAAAGTCAGGCAACATGGGAATAATTAATGCCTCTTATACAAGGACACCTATTAATTTATTTTATTTTTTTTCCCCAGAGCTCCTAGTGTTTGAATCTTGTTTCTTAATCTCCAGATTCTTATCATCCACCTCAGACAGCACAGAACCTATGTAAATCCCATGTCAACCTGGGGCTCTCAAGTTTTCCAAACTTTTACAATAGACTTGGAGGTGATACCAAAACTCAAGATGAATTTTTTAAGAATTTTGCACTGCTTGGGAACTGATGCTTGATTAAAGGCTTTAGTACCTACCAGTAAAGTAGAGAGCCTTTAGTACTAACCAGTAAAGAGTAGGACCTTCTATGGTTTCCAAACTCAAAGGTACCATGCAAGTTTACAGTTTACTGAAAGATTACTGCAAAGATACATTTCCATGGATATTTTCTAGCAAAATTCAGTTCTATAGACTGCAGCATATTTATTTTCTTCCAGTTGTAGTCAATTCACAACACTGAGCCCTATCCCTCAAAAATCTATATTACAGTATGCAAAGACCAAGGTGAACAACAACCAGGAAAATTAGAAAGTCTTCTAGGAATTCATGAATCTCCTAAGAACAGAAGTGTCTTTGGTGTCTAATTTGATATCCAGTAGTCTTATTTCCAATCTAGAGCTATCAGAAAGTCTTAGACTGATATTCTGGGACTACTTTTATTTCCAGCCCCTGACAAAAACTCCACTGGGTTGCTCAAAGCCTCTCTTCCCAGTAGTGTTTTGCTATCATCTCATGACTGCAAGGCAGAGAGAGACCAAGATCCAGCTTCCCTTTCCTTCCCTCCCTCCCTTCCTCCCTTATGTATGTTACTAATTCTGCCTGGACTTTATCTTTCTCTTCCATTCCTTTAACTTGCCTGGTTTATAGATGCTTATGGAAAACAAGGAATGTAGAGGTAGACGAGGTAGATTTGTAAAAGTTACAGATGAACTACTGAGAGAAAAAAACCCAAACAAACAACCACTTGTTAGAATCCAGCTCTTTATTTGCATCTTTGGGGGAAAAAAATTTCCCAAGGAAACTGCTGCTGTTGTGTCTGACTTCAGGCAGGGCAAAGGATCCATGCTGAACCTTGAGAAAGAGACAACTACTGTGCCCTTTGGCAAGGACCTGACAGGCTTCCTTTTCTCTCTAGCTGAACAACAGAGTAAATGGACACAGGAAAGTTATATAGATTTGCTGTCATATAAATGTAGTTTGCACACAGTGATGAATTCAGCAAGTGTTGTAGTAGTGCTTTCTCTCGGCCTCAAGGGAGAAGATGAAAGAAGCATCAATACCTGAGTTTAATGACCAAAATGAAGAAGATGGACAGACAACAGTCCTCCAGGACAGCACAGCTGGTTTTGAAAGTTGTGCAGTATCAGATGAAAGGTGTGTGGTGGTAGCACAGGTCCAGGATTCTGGCCTTCTCCTGTCCCATGGCCCCCTGGATAATTATTCCATGGTGCAGAGACCATAGATTACATCCATACGACCAAGATTTCCAAGTATTCATTAACTGAGCCCAAGTGTCTCAAGTCCTCAGTCAGTATCCTTCTCCATGAACAGTCCTGTCTCCCTTTTTCCTTTCATTTCTAACATACCCTGGAAGAACACAGCCCTCTGTGTTTCCTTCTTTAAGCCTTTTCTGAACCAAATCTTTGTCAATATCTGACGACACTTAAAGAAGTACAACTCACCCAGTGTATGATGTCCCATGGTATATATCAAGTATTTTACTCAAAGCTATACAGCAAGGCTGCAATGCACAGATACAGAGCCCAGAAAGCAGTAGGACAGCTCCAGGGGTTTGTTCTTGGGATCTTCCTTCCCCTGGTGTGGAATACTTTGGAAGCACTGTATTAGGTTGTGTGATTAAAGGCTCACCTCCACACACACAGGGAACCCAGGGGCACAGGGGTGACCTGGAGAGCCACAATATCCCAGGCAGAGACACAAGTCCCTGAGCTGGTCTGGAGTTACCCTGGAAGTGACACCCTCCCCAGGGGAAACAGGAGCAACTCCCCAGCTCACCTCACCTCACAGGTCAGAGGGGCATCACTTCCTGGGCATGGGACACTTTACAGGATGCAGGGGACTTGCACAAGACCTAGCATGGGATGGGTTAGGACAGGAACCTAAGCCAGGAAAAAGGAGGGGGTCTAACTGGTTTACAGAGGAACAAGTATGGGAAAAATCAAGTTGCCGGCCCCATGTAAACAGGATGCCAGCTGGTGTGCTTGTGTGCAGGTCATGCTCCCGAGAATGCAATAAGCCCAGGAGGAGAGATTTGCTGGGAGCTGTTAGCAACGAGAGAGCCTTCTTTTATAAGAATATCTTTCTTTTGGTAATTAATTGCTTTAGCTCACACTTTGCTTTAACTCAGCACAGCAAGTGGGGTGTTGTTCCCATCCTAAAGCAGTACTAATGAGTGGTGAAGACCAGAATGCATCTTACTTCTCTGTTCCACGTTTCTTTCATGTGCTTGTAGGGACAGTGTCAACTGACCAACAGACTGAGGAGTTCACCTTCTGATTTCTTTAGAGGCAACTGCACTTCTGGGGCCAAAAGCCTCATCGAGAGCAACAAAACAAAGGGAGTAATTTGTATTGAACCAGATAAATAGAGATTCTAAATCAATTTCATCATATAAGGAACCTCTAGCCTGGAATAAACTTAAATTCCATTCTGAATTTGCTAGATTAGAAGTCTGAGAGCTCCCAAAAGGATATTAGCCTTATCACAAAATACAAGACCCCATAAAATAGCGAAATGCATAAATCCTGTCTATGCTAATTATTTGGCAGATGTCGAGTAGTGTTGTTACATTACACACAAGGATCTGGTTTATGATCCTGAGGAGCTGATTGATGCAGGCAACTGATGATCAGAATTTCCTGTTGGAAATAATTTCTGCAGTTTTGCTTTTTGTGTGTTTGGCTCCGCCCCAGAGTAAAACCATGATTTCTGAACCTGGAAGCTCTCCAACCTTTTCCTCTCCACCAGACAGATGTTCTTGTCAGGTTTGCAGCAAAGATCAACTGCAGTGAAAGGGAAGTTTGTGTGTTCAGGGCACAGGAACGCAGAGAGGACCCACTGGGCTCAGAGCTTTGCCTTGGGTTACTGCAGGTTTCTTCTCAAATGTCAGATGTTTGCAGTGAAGCAGCCCAGGCTCTGTGGACTGAAGTTCTGCACAGAAAGACTTCCAAAAAGTTTGTTGCTATATAGCAAAACTGTGGGGATAGTTTAACTTACTTCTGTTTAAATTCTTTGGATAGTTTGCAACTATTTGCAATTGCTTTGGGATGGCATCTTTTCTATTCCTCAAATCTCAAACATCGTTTCACATCACACCTCCTCCTTAAACAGTCTGATTTGTACCTCCTTACTTTCATGCATGGTGAAGTAACTTCTTGAATTGTACAGTTCAAGACAAAATATAATGAAAGAAGGTTTCAAAAAAGAAAGCTCTGTTTGAGGGGTGGAGATAGTTTTATACCACTCAAAATATCACCTTTCTCCCTACAGTGATGTGCACAAATCCCACTGCAATACAGTACTTCCCAGTTTATATCACTGACATTTGCTTCATGGGTTTGAAATCATGATGAAGATAAATCCTGCCTATGTAGGAAGAGGTCTTCTGCATCTGAGAAACAAAATTAGGTTATTTGATGACCAAAATCCCTGCGATGAGCTAATATTCATCTCTACACAAGTGACTTTCCTCCTTATGCACATTAAGCTCCTCGAGACATTTGAGACCCCTCACTGGAGTCTGCAGGGGATGAAAATGGTTTGGCATTTGCATGGAGTATTGTAGGATGAGGCCTCATTTCATACTGGTGTATTAAAAAGGCCTTAAAGTATTTATTTTTGCATTAAGCTATTCTTTCCTCAAACAGCTGGGCACAATGTGCCTCCCTTAGGGTGGAAGTTTGTTCTGATGATATAATATTTCTAACGCTTTTTCTGTAGCAGGTGGTCTTCTCAAAATATCACATTAAACTGATAACCTTCAAGGGAGCTTTGTACCTCATGTGATGACTGCTTGGTATTTTATCATGACAGTGTGGGGTTTTTTTGAAGATCTCCTACTCTTCCATTTCTTATAGGACCTGCAAGGAGGTAGGTGGCACTCATGTGACACCTGTGCTGGTGGCTCAGGCAACTCTCCCACCAAATCCTTGTCATTGATACCTTTGGCAACTGTCCTGGGGCTCAGAAGGAGGCAAGCAAGATGAGTATGCATGAGAAACTGAGATGTCCATATGGTCACTTCATGCATGTATGGCTAAAAGGATGCTTGCAAGCTGCAGCATCTTCGTATTTCTCTCAGAAGAAGAGCTGCTTTAAATTTGTGAGCTCCGAGTTACTTCACGGTCATTACCCAGTACAGAGAAACCACTGCTCCTGAGTCAGTTTTTTAGAAGGGATCACCTTCCCTGTTAAGACTAATTGAAACTGATTTAGATATGGGAATGTATATTTTCCTTTGAGGGTAGAAGAGTTGTTTTGTTATCCAAAATCTCATCTACCAGGACTTTAATGAGAAAAAAAAAAAAATAATAATCTAACAAGTTTTTTTCCAAAGCCCTCTGAAGTGAATGGACAAGGCCCTATAATCCTTTCTAGTTTCAGTGATTTGATCATATTTACCCACTGTTCTGAGGTTACCAAGGTTGCTGTTGCTCTGGTGTTGAGAGGCCTTAAATCAGGGGCAATGAAATAATTGTCCTAGTTTATAGAAGGATTTGGGACAGCAGTGTGGTTTTTATCTTCCACTCTTACAGTCTTCTTACCCATGTTTTTAATCACTATGTAATTTCCCTGTGTCCTTGTTTATGTACATGTTATGTACATGGCTCATGCATAAGCATTTCAAAATAATCAAAATGCCTCCAGTCCTAAATCGAATTTTATCACATTCTTAACAGTTTATTTTTAGAGTTAGCAGGATGGAAAATTTCACATCTGCCTAAGCAGTGTATGACCTTTAGCTTTACTTAAAACCAGGACTCTCCATCTGTGTGATCTTTACGAAGCAAAATGTCGTTCAATTAAATCTAATCTTCTGCTTACAGCTCTTGCCAGGGTTGCTTCCACCACTGCTTTGATCCCAGCTGTTTCTGTATGGACCATGTTCCTATGTGAAAAAACCCACCACATGGACTTAGAAAGAACTTTCTCCCTTGTTATTTAGGTTGGTGAGCTACGCTGCTCGTACTTACAGGCACTGGATCAGGACAGGGTTGTGTTACTCCAGCCACAGTGTAATTTTACTATTATAAACTGCAACCTGTATTAGCTTCATGGTCAGACGATCCTCCTGTTTGCATGGTATGAGAAGTAGGTGATTGCTACTGACTCTCTCCATGCCCTCTAGCAAGCCACTTAATCTCCACTCTTCTTCCCCATTTCCTTCTTCGGGTCTTTGCCTCTCAGCCTGCCCTAAAACTCGAGGGAATTGATGCTAATCAGATTCATGCTTTCATACTAAAATAATGAGCATTGTGGAAAGGAAATATCTATATGTATACATATGTGTATCCATACATGTAGCTCATATCTCTGTATATCTCTTCACAATGCAGCATATCTCCAGCCACCTTGTCTATAACTTCTGGTTTATTTCAGTATTACTGGATTTCATACCAGGTACCAAAAGAGCCCAAACCACATTTAGAAGCACTTCCCTTCTTTCAAAAGACATAGATTAACCATTTGAATATAGCACAGTGGACTTCTGTTCCCAGGGATGTAGTCGAGTCTTTGTGCAAGAACCTGAATGCCTGTGTGATAGATTTTCATACCAAAACTCCCCAAACCAAATTTAATCTGTATTACGCTCTCTTTGAATCTAAGTTCAGTGACCCATTTCTTGCACTGTTGTTACATATAACAGAGAAGGAATATGATAGGTTTTAAAACCACAATATTCATCCAGGTCACTACAAACAATGCCTGAACTAGCCTAGGTGTAGTTCTGCTTGGACACCTTAAAACAAACCCCAGAAATGTGTCTATGTTTGTCGCCAAGAAGAGAACTGTCTGCAGTACAGGCCCTTATCTTAATTGCTGTAGCAATTGTAGCAAAGCCTCTGGGAGCTGATTCTTGGCAGTTGTAAGCCATTGTCATTCTTTGAAAGAGAAGATCCTGGATCACTCTCCACATCCTAGTGACATATCCTATTACGCAGAGGGAGGGTAGATAAATAGGAATGTGTGAGTTGTATGCTAAGTAATTGATTGGTGCCCAGCACAAATTCAATGCAACAGCAGTAGAAGAACTCCAGGACACAGAGCAGTCTGGTGTTCTCAACTGTCCACACCATGAGAATGTGGCACGTACACAACCCAATCCTAGGAGGTAAGATAACCTTGTAAGTTGTGAGCACTGACTCAATTCATCTTTAACCTCACACGTCTGGGGGTTTTCAGAGATTCTTAGCCTATATGTAAACAAAGTTCTGCTAACTGTCTTGAGCAAAAGAAGATAAAGTAACTTCCTGAATTCTATTGAGTGAAGAGCAAGAATCCATTTTAGGTGTTTGTGATCAAGCTTCTTTCCTGACAATAAGATTAAAAGGGTGCCTGGGAAATAGGTGACAGTGGCATCACAGTGCAGGAGGAATCTAGACATGCATTAAAGGACAGCAGTGGTGACAAAGAGTCATTCTCCGCCTGCAACCAACAGCTGGAGCAATACAGGGTTGAGGGCTTATTTAGCGAGCAATAGGTTGCTTCATTCAATAAGGCGATAATCTGCTTCTCTCCCTCCCTCTTGATGGATAAAGTTCCTGTCTGAAGGCAGAGTGGATTATTCTCTATGTGGAAATTGGATTATGGCTGAAGAAAATGGAGCGCTCTGCTGTTACAGCTCATTAGACAGAGGCTTAAACGTCACCTTCCCGCAGATCTGCTTGGTTCAGGTGCTGGAGGCACATGCTGTAAGTGATGCCTACTGATGTGGGTCAGGGTGCAGATCATAGCACTTGGCAATTCCTTTGCTGCTGGGGATGTGATAAAAGAACCAGGATTTGACAACTGTCCATAAAAATCCCTCTGCTTTGGGCTTGATTAAATCCTCAGGGTTGTTTTTTTAACACTCAGCTTCTTTACCAAAACAAGATCTATTTTAGCCTCTTCCTCTCCACTCTTTCCAGCTGGTATTGTAGGTGTCTTAGGTTTTGTCTGAAGAAATCAGTTGCTATAGCTGAACAACATGACCACTGGATCTAGCTCAGGCCCTTGTGAGCCTTTGCCATTGCTAATGTACATTCAGTGTGCTGAAGGCAGGGCTGGAGCAACTGTCTTGTTACCAGCTCTAGGACCAAGTCACTGAGACCTTCCTTGGGGATCTCCTCTCTAGTCTGAAGGTGGATCCTGTTAGGAATTTTCTGGCTCATCTCCAGCTCATATCCAAGTGTATTGCAAAGCTGCACTACAAGGAATGGTAAGAGTCTAGTATGGAAGCCACATGCTTTTCCTCCTTTGCCTGTCCGTTGACGTTGGTGTGCTTGAAGGCTGTCTTTCCAGCCCACCTCACACTGGAGTGGCAGATGATATTCAGGTGATTTCAGTCATAAAGGGCAATCAAATCCAAACTATATGCTTCAGGGACCAAAGGAAAACCAGCATTTGATGATGACAAAGAACGTGAGACTGCTGCCATATGGCTCTTCTAAAAATGAATGTAATGCGGAATGGGCAGCAAAGGAGACTGAGGGACCACAAACAACTGGGCAATAAGATTATGCGAATAAGATCTGTCAGCTCTTATTGGGAAAGCCTACTTCCCTATTATACCTTCCCCAAAGATGAAATTTCCTCTAGTTTTCTTCCTTTCCCTTTGCTTCCCTTTCCTTCCCCTTTCAAAGGTGTGCTCAGCAGCACAGAAAGCTGTCCATTTCTTTCCTTTCCAATATAAGTTAGACTAAAGATTCACTAGTGAAAGAGCATCGCTGGCAGCCATAAATTAGATTTCTGGAAAGTAAAATTCTTGATGTTTTATCACTGTGTATGGTTCTTATTGCACACAGGGGCTGTGCAGCATTCAAAGAAAGAGGGCTGCAGGGAATGAAGTGAAGGCAGTGAGACCCACTTCCAAAGCTGGGCTCTGGTGATCAATGTGCAGTGCTAGGCATATATCATCCATTTATCTTCTGGTGTTTTATAAACCATCCAAGGCTGTAATTCACCATAAGCTCCAAAATCCAACTTTTGCCTGCCCTGTCATAACTTCTTATAAAATATAAGAGACCTGGTAGTCTAAATTTGGCAAGCGTGTGCTATAGGCATAGCAGAAGGTTACAAAGAAGTAGTGATTTAGTAACACAGGTGTAGTGGGTCTGGCTGAGCTGTTTTTCCCCATCCAACCCTCCTGCTGCAGTACTGGGAGCTGGAGGGTGTTGATAACACCCCCGTGTTATGACTGCCAGTGCTCACACAGCACCAGAGGCT
>WTSP01018335.1:86516-98661 GCA_025331215.1 Actenoides lindsayi | reverse complement strand
AGCCAGGAGGATGCGGGGGTTGCGGGCCCCGTCGAAGTCGCGCAGCTGCTCCAAGGAGAAATCCCGCCGCTTCATCCGCGGCAGAGCGGCGGCCTGGCTCTGCCGAGCCGCGCCCCCCGGCCCGCTCCGCGTTCCCCAGCGCAGGTACAGCCGGTAGGCCGCCAGCAGCGCCAGCGCCAGCAGCCCCACGTTCAGCAGCATCTCGCCGCCCACCGCCGCCGCCGCGGCGCCGGCCGGCGGCTCCCCCGCGCCCCCGCTCCCTAGGCCGCCGTCGCTGCTCCCCTCAGTCCTTAGCCTCCCATCCCCATCGTCCGCCATCACTGCCAGGCCAGCGCCCGCCCGCCGAACGGCTCCGCCCCGCGGGCGCCCGGAGGGACGCGAGGAGGCGGAGACGACGGCCGCGCCCCCGCCCACCACCCGCCGCTCGCCCGCTTCGCCGCTTCCCCGCTTCCCCTTGGTGCGCTGCCGAGCGGGTGCCGCCCCCGGCAGGCTCGCGGCCCGCCGGCGAATGGGGAGCGGACACGCCCCGCCCGCCCGACGGCTCCTCCGCTCGCGAGATCTGCCGCCGCCAACGCGCTTGCGCCGCGCCCGCGCGCGAAGGGGAGAAGAGGCGGGGCTCGGAGGGAGCGAGACCGTCTCGCGCGGCGTAACCGTCCCGCTCGCGCCCCGCTTCAGCTGCCGCTTCCCCCTCGCGCAGCGGGGCCGCCGTCGCCCGTGGCTGTAAAAGCGCGGCGAGGAGGCGGTGCCGTGAGAGGGGCTCTTTGGGGGCGACCGGGCAGCGCCCTGGGTTCTGCGGCGGGAGTGGCGGGATGCCCGTGCGCTTTCGCCGCCGAGGAAAGGGGTGGAAGGCCGGCGGAGTTGGCCGCTGTGGTGCAGCCGCGTTGTGCGGCGCCCAGTCGGCGGTTGCTGAGTAAGCGACACGTCTGCTCAGCGCGGGTTTCGCTGTCCGCTGAGTGAAGGCAGGCGTGCCCCTGTGGGGACACCGCAGCCCGGCTTGGAGGGAAACCTCTGGAGGTAGTTCACGGCACTGCTTGGTGCACCTCCTCGCTTGGGGTAAATACACCCTTTCTTATTTTGCTGACAGAAAACGGGGTGATTGCTGAATGATCCAGTAGAGGTACTTCTTGTGCTGTGAAAAGTAGCAGTGGCAGGGCACAGGTGGCTTTGGTGTATCCTGAGATGTACACCCCGTCCCCGGGAGTGAGGTTGCTCGGTTATGTGAGAAGAAAGTCTTAAAAGCTTTTACTGTTTTCAAGGAGAGGGAGTGAATGCAGGTCGGTGTCTTCAGTAGGATGACACTTACCTGCAGAAAAGACAAAGATCTGGGCAGGATTTAGCCCTTCTGTGCTCTCATCTTGTGTGTTCTCGAGCAGACCTGATCATCCCTCAGGTGGTGTGAAGAGCTGCTGTACGAAGGTGTAACTGGGCCTAGCAAACCAAGTTCAGCCAGTCTCCCTGCAGCTGCAATGTGGTACAAGGAGTACTTTGGACTTGAGAAACCTTGTTATTCCACGTTGTGTGGTGCTAGAGCATCCCTGCCTGGTAACATCAACTTTAAGTTGAAACTAGTAACTCGGTGACAAAAGTTGGAGAACTCAAATATTTTCACAAGGGCTGGTAGACTGTGTGAGAGACTCAACCCACTGGGAAATAACATTCATGATATTTAGCATTTACATCAAGCTGTGTTTTCAGCACCCTGTGTAATGAGTAGGTGTTTAATCTTCTGCCCTCCGAGCCAGTTCAGTAATGACTACCTCTGTGAGGAAACAGGATGCAGTTGTTGCCAGTTAAAGACCTGCAATTAATATATTACTATTACTATTCCTCTTAATCAAGCAGGCTGTAGTTAATATATGCATGGGTAAATACTCTTAAGGAAGTCCTTTTATTTCTATGAGTCACAGCCCAGTTGTGGTTAACAACAGTTTTTATCATGGAATTGTAATACATTTGGATTGTCTGGGCACAGTTGTGGTGCAGGTCAGAAGACAGTTGCACTTTTACCTCCAAATTTCCTTACCTTGTGAGTTTAATTTAGATTTCCCCCGACATCTTACTATATTCTCTTAATCTCCTTTGTATTTTAAAGAGGGGTTCAGAAAGCAGAAACAAGTACTTTCACTCATCTCACTCATTCACTTTCCTATCTGATCTTATCTCTAAATTCTCTAAAGTCTGGCTAAATAATTCTAGACAGTTCTTTGAAAGTACATGGTTTTCACCTGCGTGAATGTGGTGGTCTGCTATGTTCTGAAAGGAATACTTTCAGATATCAGCGTGGCTTCTGTAGCTGTTCCAGCCTTCCTTGGTTATGGATGCCTTTTTAAGAGGTTGTGTTGCTCCCTGGGCTTGGCTGGGATACTGTCCTTTACCACTGTGAGCCTCTAATCTAGCACAGCAAAATGGTGGCTATTTTTGCACCCCAGATGAGCTGGAAACCAAGGGAGTTCCAGGAATCCTAAGGAAATGAAATTGAAAGACTGAGTTTAGAAGAATTTGACTTTAAAGAATTTAAACACTAGCAAACGGACAAAAACATTAGAAATAGCATAATACAAATACTAAATAAACTAAGACTATTGGGATTAGAATGTTTGCAAACCTAGCAGACAGAAACGACTGAAAGCACCGAAGATTCCAAACAGGAGACGCGCTGTCTGGTTGCCTCCTTGTTCATCTATGTCTCAGACAAGTCCAGATATGAAGTGCTGAGAAAGTTAAGGTCCCCGTGCAGCTGCAGGCACTTTTGATGCCAGAACACGGTCATTAGATGATGGAGGCAGTTTTGGTCTGCTAACTCAGATATGACAAGCAAATGCCTTTCTCTTTTGGGGCAGACTCATTTCAACTACAGTCAAATTTTGTTACTCTGCTGTTAGTTTTACCTGCCAGAGAAATGACAGAAAATACAGGTTTTGCACTATAAATGCTTCCAGCATTTCTTCCTAGCCTGGCTCTGGTTTGCCAGGACAAAAAATCTGTCCCTGTAAAGTATAAAAGTTACATTCTATAAACCTACAACTGGTGACGTGTCCCCAAAAATTTCTTTGCATTACTGTGTTGCTTCCGTTGGTCTTCGTGTGCATTTCTTGGTGGCTCTTCTGGTGTGAACAAATCTGATTGTGATCTAATTGGCAACCAGCTGTCATAGCTCCTGGTCCATGATGGGGAAGCCCAGGTATTGCTAATGAATACAGTTATGAGTGTCAGTGGAGTAATTAGAACAATATGATCAGAGCCTGAAAGGAAAATTGGGCATTCTGGGTTACTTGTGGAAAAACATCTTCAGAATTTTCCAAGTTTTGAAATTAATGCACAGCTGATTCATTTGTACAGATTTGATCTGAAGGGCAAACAAAGCAGTAATGCTTCCCATGAAGAGCTTAGTGAGCCCTGAAAAAACATACATGAAAGAATATTACCAAGTTTGTTTGTTACAACTTTTGTTATTGAGTAGTTATTTAATCTTACAGGTTTTTTTTACCTAGCAAAATTTGAAGCATACCTAGAAAATGATCAATTTATCACTGTTCATATGCTATCTCATCTGTTGTTACGTGTTTGTCCTCTCGTTCTTGCAAGTTAATAGCCATTAACTTTAATAGCAGTCTCTCTGCCATATCTGAAGTAATTTCTTCTAGCAACAAGGGGAAAACAGTGTCTTTTAAAGTTATTTGCCCACTGTTGCCACCTACTTGGTTGGTCCATGTGTGAAATTTTTTTTGTTGTTTGTTTTGGTTTTTTTGAGAGAAGCAGGTAGGATGCTTCTGGGTGACTTTTCCTTTAGGAGGTGAATGCCTCAGCTCAGAGTTATGCTCTTTGCTTTTTCTTTTTGAACACTTCTTATTACAGTTTCTGGAAAAGAAACCTGAACTCAGTGAAAAGCACAATGAGAGCACAACTTAGCAACAGTAATTAAACTCTGAAAGAAGCCACTATCATCGCTGAAGTTTATTTTCCATTGATTTTGAAGCTGAAGAAACATCTCTTACCACGCAAAGATAGGCTATGTTCAGGACAGATTAGGAAATGAACTCTGTGTGAAGGAGCTTAGGGATGTCTCTATAAATTTGGAATAATAGAACAATCAATGAGCTTCATTGGTTTTGGTTATTTTTAAACCCAGGTTAATATATGGGATGCACTGATGATTTTGTTTTAAACTGATACAACTTGGAAATGCTTACTGTTGAGGTCAGTGCAATGCTTGCTGTGTTCATTTCAAAACACTCTCTGCTTATATTCCTCATCCTGTCTTTATTTCATATTTATTGTGTTTATGTAGACCTGTATGCATTTTTAGTATCACATCACGGAGTCTTTTAATGCTGATTGCATACAAGTTACTCAGAATTTTCTCAGTCTAATGGTGTGCTTCATGGAAAAGTCTCTGTAGTCAGGACTGGGATCAGCAGAAACCTGTGAGTACCAGTCAAGCACTGACCCACTGAGTAACTGGGAATGCCTTGCTACAGAGGCAGGGGTAGATTTGCTGCAACTGGAGCTCAGCTTGGTGTGGAAGCTGCGAGCAGCTTGCCTTCAAAGATGGAAAGCTCAGGTTACTCTGACTCTCAGCTCTTGCTCTCATGGTGGCTCTGGTGTGTATTATTCCAAATCAGGTCAAGTGAATTACTGACTTAGGTTTTCAAAAAACGTACGCCAGTCCATTTGCAAAGGCATGTTTTTAACAAGACAACTAATTTTCTCAAACATTTCCTTTTATATGTGTCTAATATTAACAAAGCTTTTTGTTTATTTAGACATCGGTTGTCCACTTAAAACATCCTGGCATAATGGCAATTTCTTTATGATTAAAGAGGAGTAAAGCAATCAGTCTGTAAGATGAGATACACCAGTGTCCCCTGCTTACAGAAAAGTACACAGCAAGATTTATCTTTGATGTGACATGGAACTGAAAAAAGCAACCAACACTTATCCCTTGCAATCTGTACAGTTCATCTGGCACTATACAGCTGTACAAATTTATAGTCACCTAACTTAAAGCTTGTTCAAGAATAAGCACCACAGGCCTCTATAATGCCTCATAACATACATGCATGGCATGTTCCAGAGCATTTTTTCTAGCCAAAAAAACCCATCCTATATATTAGCAATAAATTGCTTCTTAAAATGGCTTCATCTGAATATGTGTAGTCTTTTTAATTTTAGTCTTCCTGATTTCTTGTGAGAGGTATGGATGCTTCCCAGAAGTGTGAGTCAGCTCAAAACAACTCTTAACAACAGTTTACAGGATGTAAACCTTGTCAGAATCCTCACTTTCAGTTTCACAAGTGAAGGTGCAAAATGAAGTATGCCACGAAATTGCTTCAACTGTTTGTAGTATAAAAGGAAGTGGTGTCTTGCCTTCCAAATGCATGTTCTACTTCATCAAGGGCCAAGAACATAGCTGATTTTTCCATGCAGACCCCACATTGTCTGCGAGTTGCTTCTGAAATACTGTCAGGAGAAGGTAGATGAGGTTTACTCAAGTATGTTAACAACTCCTAACCCATTCCAAGCAATCCCACTGGTTCTGAATAGGGTTCTGGTTTGTCTGGTGTCTTGTCAGTGCCTGCCATTGTTAAGTAGCGTCTTTGACAGAGGTGTGACCGAATTCCTTGGGACATTCAGGATTAGAGTTCTATTTCTTCTAGTTAATGCAGATGTTAAAACTTGGGAGGATGAATGAAGGGCCCAGCTGTTTCCATGGAGCAGTACTGCCCACGCGAGGTTACGGAGGCAAGCCTTGCCTGAGAAAAGGCAGCCATGTCCTCTGGGGAGTCATCGAGATCCTAGGGGGAGAGGATGATAATGTTATTATTTTGCATATAATATTTAATTATTTGAAGGACAAATGGAAAGAAGAAGAAGAATGTAATTTTTGTCTTATGTTTTTCTTGACCATACATATCAGTCTGAAAGATCAGGAGCTAGATTAAGGGTTTCTACTTCACATAAAAAAGCGGCTGTAAATCTCTTAAGCTGACAGGTTAAAGTGTTACTGAGGTACTCTAGAACACGTGAACTCAATCCTTTATATTTTAGGGGCAACATTTTAATGAAGGGTAATATTCACTAGTTCTCTCATTCCAATTAATCTTTTATTTTTATTTTGTAAGGATATGAACCTTTAATCTCTACTGCCAGAAAAAGACAAACAAAACAAATTGCTGTGTAAGCAAAACCCTCCAGTGCATGTGTTTTATGTCTCTCCTCTTGGAAGAAGTAGCTACAAAGCCTACCAAACATATGGTAGATTATGATAACATTAGTCAGGCAGGGCTCAGGTGGAGTTACACTGAGATGACAGAGCTGCTTAGTCTCATGGTTGCTACTGTCTCATGAGCAAGATAACACCTGCCAAGCTAGCCTCTGCTACCTAAGGAGAGGGAGCCTGAGCTGGAAAGGATTCAAGTCTTTTAAAGCTCACCCTGCTGCTAAATATACCCTTTCCTCAATATATTGCTGGAAAAAGTTTTAGATATTGTAGCAACAAGTATGTTAGACTAGAAAAACATGCAAATCTTGTGTTATTAAATCCTTTTGAAAGTAAGTGTGTAATACTAACAGTTCAAAACAGGAGCCTTTGGCCTGTGTTTTGCACTCACGTGACAGGGAACTGTGTGATTAAATGAAACACAAGACACTGGAAAAGCAGGCTTAGTGTGTATGTATCCATATGTTATCTCTTTGCACTCCTATCTTCTCCTGTTCATTTTGAACAATGACCAGGGCTAGGCTGAATCTAAATGGGACACCCATGTTGCAAAGAAGCAATACAGTATTATGATTTAAAAATCAGTTTGCTAGAGTTGCTAGTTGGAAACTGGAGGGGCATTAGACAGGAACAGTCTGGAGAGAGTCAGAGTTAGAGCCAGTCTTTAACACAAGTAAAGATTTGGGAGTTTTTCCTTTTAACATATATGTTCAATGCAGTCTTGCAGAAATAGTCTCAGAGACTAAACTTTTCCTCCAATGGTAACAGCAACCTTGCACTTCTAGTAATTTGTACTGAATTCAACTTTGCAGACAGAGCAATGTTCTTATGAGAGAGAGTTCAGACGTAGCACAAAGCTTGTGCAGTGCTATCACCTGGTGAAAATCTGAGTAGCCCGTTTGCTCTATCCCGGTGCTGCTGGTGGCTGCAAAGTGGTGAAAAATAACACAGAAGTATCTACATTTCACATGAGTGTATGTCCAACGGCACAGATACACTGCCAGTCCAACATCTTGTTTCCAGAGGCATGTAACAGCCTCTTTAGCCTTGAGTAAATTAATTTCCGTTGAGACCACAAAGGTAGAAAATCCTGCCTGCCAGTGTGGTGACAGAGACAATCATACTCTGTGTCCCTGTTTGCAAAACCATTACACTGCAGTGGGCTCGCTCCACACAAGTATTTGTCAGGAAAATTTCAAACAAACCTTTATTTTTGCCCATAATGAAGTAATCAACCATCAGTTAATATGCAGAAAAAAAAAAAGCATCAATATAAGGCTGTGGTTCTGCATTAAGTAATATAAAATCTGTGCATGCTGGATTTCCTGGCAGTAAAAATTTGATCTCTATTGGCATGAGCACACAAGTACAGTTTTGTCGAATCAGCCAGAGCATATGTTACAGTGTTTATTCAAATTTTATGCCAGCTTTCTGTCAGTTGAAGAGGGTAAATTATGCCTGATCCAGCATAGAGTGGTACAAACAGATGATATCTCATCTGATGGGAACTCTCCCGGGACAAAATTATTTCTTCAGGCAATTTACAGTCTCACAGAATGATAACCTACCACCTTAAAATGCTGTAAATCCTCCATAGTCCTCAGACAAATCTCTTTCAAGTCAGAGCATGTCTGTATCTGATTAGCTGTAAATAGACTGACCATTTTTTTCCTCAGAGGGAAAGAAGGGGAGAGTCACAATTTCAAATTATACTTTACACCTGAGGCAAATACAGAAATGTTTCAGAATATGATTTGTATAGAAACCACAAGTGTAGTCATGTATCAGTGTAAATAATGAGGTGGGAAAAAATGAGTTGTAATGATGATTAGGAACATAATTCTTGAAATTATGGGGTTAGGCTTGGGCTCATGTTACGGAAGAAATTGAATTTGATTCTGTGCTTCTTCTTTTGAATATGCAGTTGCTCTGTCATGTTATGGATCCTTGGCATTTCATTCTGAATTGTCATGACACTAGTTACTGGAGGTGAAGATAATGAACAAAACCACTGCAGTGTGAAACAGATATTTTTGAGATTTCCTGAGTCAAAGGGCTGAATTCATCAATAGGTATGTACAGGTTATAGTAACTTTGATATAAAATTGGCCGAGGTTGTTTAAGACTTTGTTGGGATTTCGTTAATTGTCATTTAGATTCCATTAGAAGTCATGAATTTATTGTTGTCACTGCAGTGTTGTCTGTCTTTGGCCAGAGATTGTAACCAACTGCAATCCACCGTTCAGTGGCAGCACCGTTTGATGTTGTTCAGGCAACCCTGGCTACTCGTTTCTGCACCTGCACTGCAGCCTTTACTAGGCTGGCACAGCACTTTTTTTGGGTGCATGGTGGACTAGCCTATAGAACTGATTTAACTGAAGAACAGCAGGGATTATGAAAGCTGGCACTGCCACTCGTTTATTTTTTTTCACCTCTGAACTACGTAGTGTATGAAAACAAATGGAGCTGGGAGCTTAGGGCAGACCTGACAAAAGGGTATGGTCGTGTGGGATAAACTGAAAAGATTGTTCCTGACAAACTCGATGTAAGAACATACCTGTACCTACATTCCAGGGAGTAAGTCAAAGTAGGAAAAAGTATCCCAAAGTAGATGCAGTCATATGAATACAGAAATACTTTTGGAAAGTACAGCGTGTACTTGGGGCTGTAAGTCAGCTTTGTTCTTCTATGACTACATCTGTAGCAATTGTGCTGGTATAACAATGTTAATAAAAGTGTTCTCCTAACTGACAGTAGTGCTAATAAAACTTTTACAGGTATAAGACCCCTAAAAATTGTAATAATCAATGAGTAAACTACCGATTGAATGTAAACATTGCATACCCCAAAATCAGCAACAATTCTTATTACGCAAATCTTGGTTAAGAGTTTGTAGAGCTGCAGTTCTACTGAGCTAGCACTTGAGGACAACACAGGAGTTCCTTTTCAGAAGTTGAAGAGCCATTCCATTTCTCTTGATACATTTCCATGAACTTTCCAAGCTGAAGCATCTTTAGCATTCTTCTGCTATTATTTCTTCCACAACTATCACCTCTGCAAAGCTTGTGTTTGTTCTCAGAACGGGACCAGGTTGTTCTGAGATACTGGTGTTTTCAACACAGTTTCCTGTGGAGGAATAACTTGGACTCCTGGCAGCACACCACTGTTCAGTTCACACAAAGCACTCCCAGCCTTCCCTCTAGACGCAGGCTTGGGTTTATGACCAGTCTGATATAGTCTGTACTAGCAGTGCTGGTTTAACTGCAACTACATTATATGCAAGTACTAAATGTATATAATGAGAATATAACTTGAAACATGCTTTGGTTAAGTTGAACTTCAGAGGAACCCAAATTTGATAATGTTTTACTTTTGTTTTCCCTTAGGCTGGTGATTGGCAATCAGGTGCTAAGAACACTGCTGTTTCTCCAATCCCTTCTGCGCTCCCAGAAGGGCAAGTGAATTCCCTCAGAACCACTGGCCAAGGTTTACTCCTGCCTCAGCTTAATGCAGTACATGAAATCATGGACTGTAGCCCTGGAACTGGCCAGTGCAGATGCAGGTATGCAGTGCCAAGGCAGGCACAGTAAAGGTATTGTTCCATGCACACTTTTCCCAGCAGCAGCCTGTTTTAAAGCCTTCCCAGGACGTACCTCAGCTGCCAGCTGCTTGTTCCAGATACCCTTTCAGCTGTGCCAACACAGCTGTTTATATGTCTATGTTTGGGAACTGGATTGTGAGACTAAAACAGGTTAAACTGCCTAACAATGCTTTTATTGCAGAGTTTTTACTTAATACCTGTTAAATTCCCTGGCCCAGATTCGCAGTGTGGCCTTACAGGCAGCTGTGTTGATAAAAGTCATGTGGCTGTCAAGAGAACAGGTCAGGCAAGAATGAAGGAAAAATTGTTGGAAGTACCTGAAGTCAGTATTGCTGCCTCAAATTTAGAGCTCTGTGATATTGCTGCTGACAGCTGAGCCAATCTGCGGCTGTTGCTCACAGTCCAGTGTCTGTCTTATAGTGGAATTCAGCAAAGCTGACACATCTGTATCAGTTTGCTCTCAGCAGTGGTAAGCTAAAAGTTAAATTAAAAGAACATAGTTGCCAACTCTTCACTATGGATACCTACTAACTTGAGGGCTAATAATCTTGCAGCATCGGATGTCAATTCTTAGGGTCTCCAGAGTTCAGCAGAAAATAGTTTACAGAGTGGAAAAGAATGAGGTGCAGTTTTACATAAATACACTTAATGCAGAGTAACAACGGGCAGGCAGTGGAAAGAGCCAAGTCTGCTCTTCCCTCAAACTTGTTTACATCAAGTGCTGGCTCCTCCTCTCTTGCACCAGATCAAATAGCTGTGCAGTGCAAGAAGAGTCAATTCCCTTTGTGAATCTGATCGATAACTAATAATTTTTTTTGGTGAGAACACTGGCATAAATTTGAAGGGATTAGGAAAAGCAGTGGTAATGATAGGTAATTCTTCAGTAAGGATAGCTACAGAAACACTTAGAAAGGGATCCTTCATTTTTTTGAAAGGATTCTTGCTCTTTGCAAACCCTGTATTGCTGAATTTGCAAAGCAACGCTCTTTGGAGTTGTAGAATAGAAACTGAATGAACAGTGTATTTAAAACGGAAGTTCTCATTTAAATTCTTGTGTTAATTGTAGTCTGTCTTTGATGCCACACAAGTGTACAGCAGGAATCATTTCACTGCAACCACAGACACTGCTGTGTCCCTCGTGAAGTAATTTCTACCTGTGTAAAGTACATATGGAATGTAACTAAAGCAAGTCAGCATTTTATACCCACTTGACACTCGTATTGCGGTGATGTAAATTACTGCAATGAGGCAGCAGTGAATAAAATTACACTGGAATAAAAATCTTGTGTCAGAATCTCATCCCACATAGGTGTTTTGTACTGTTGTTTTAATGGAACATTGCAAAATTGGAGAATCATTAGCAGTCCTGCCAACGCTTTAGCATTTAAAAGGTCCTATTTTCCATTTCCCCATAGTCCATTTATGCTACTCCATTAGTTTAAAAAGACCATAAAGAGAGCACATTTAGCCACTTGGGAAGATTTTCCTTTCTGTGTTGCTCTTGCCGTTGGCACAGTAGCTATGTTAGGTTGTGGCTGAGGAGAAAGGGTCGTGGCTGGCCCGCCTCTCTGCTCCAGCTATTCTTGGTTGCTGGAACAGCTCCTAGGGGCCCCAGGCTGCCAATTGTACTAAAATTGCTGGTAGCCTTAAGACTATTCAAGGAGTAATTAGCTACCAAATGTGGGTAATTGTGACAGAGTCTAGCTAATAGTGCTTGTGTCTGAACAGACTAATTAAAGGCTGCACACATAAGAAAGGAAAAAAGAAGCCTCTTCTTTTAAGGAAAAGAATAAGGAGACAACGCTGTTCCTTCTAGTAGGATCCTAACGGTTTTAGATAACTAAACTTGGAAAATGAAGCACTAGAGTTTATAAATTAACTACTTTCACAGTGGTACCCTTCATACTCTGGTTTTTATTTCATAAAAGCCATTTTATAATTTTTACAGAAAGGTTGTTCAGTGAAAGTACATTAAAAAAATACTCTTCCCTATAAAAAAATCAGGAGTTCTGTTTCTGCTATCAGAGACATTTCTCATTTAAAGAAGCCCAGATGGAGATGTATTATCATGGGTACCTAAGTTTCTCCCTCTGTGCAAAATGAGATGGGGAAGGGGAGTGATCTGCTGCTGTTGTGACAAGATTGTGGTCTTCCATGTGTCGGTATAGCTGTGTTTGGAGTAATTTGTACCTGTGCTCCTCCACAGAATCACAGAATCATTCAGGTTGGAAAAGACCCTTGGGATCGTCGTGTCCAACCATTAACCCTACTCTACAAGTTCACCCCTAGACCATATCCCCCAACACCACATCTAAGCGATGCTT
>WTSP01018335.1:69743-86346 GCA_025331215.1 Actenoides lindsayi | reverse complement strand
CAGCCAGCCACCTGGCCACCCTCAGCAGTCTGTTTCTGTCTCAGACTTAGACCCATGAAACACCTCTCAGACACACAGCTTGCAGTGTGCTGCCTTGTGCTTTAGCCATAGTTGCTATATTTGTGGTGGGCTCTGCCCGTTTTTCTCCCCTAGTCCTGATG
Source organism: Actenoides lindsayi (assembly GCA_025331215.1). NCBI lineage: Eukaryota > Metazoa > Chordata > Aves > Coraciiformes > Alcedinidae > Actenoides > Actenoides lindsayi. The sequence continues at coordinate 86,185 of WTSP01018335.1, read as the reverse complement.
GATTGGCTGTAAACCTAAATTTAAGATGTAATACTCTGAAATACACAAATTATCTCATTAAACACTGCAGAACTGCATCAGGCTTGCTAGCTGTTGATGGCTGTAATCAGTGACCAAACGTAGAGTCCTGAGCTGTCGTTAATGGTAATTTTGCAAAGAAAATAGGTAAAGAAGCAGTACTTATTTAGAAAAAAAAAAAGCCAATTCCTCTTCTCACTGCAAAGGGGAACAAGCCATGCTCTCTTAGTCTCTCCAGAGAGCAGAGAACTGTGAACACTTCACAAAGTTCAAAGCTGACTGAATTCCAGACATTTAACAGCCAGGAATACAGTTGTTACCTCATTATGGCAGCTGCAATTCCTTTTTTTATCGACTGCTTCAAAGAGCAGCTGATCTAGCCTAGGCTTCCAGTTGAAGTATCTTCTCACTCCCTGTTGTGAAAGTGCATTAGTAATAACATATTGCAACTGATCTTCATTCTCCAAAACAAAAGGGAACAAAGCTCTGCTACTTAATGCAGTCCTTAACTAGAGCAGCCACTTTGTGATTGTCTTTCCAATACAAACCTGGTGATCAGCAGAGTTTGCGGCCTGAGACTTGCTCTTTTCTTCTGTATCCTCTCTATTGATTTGCAATTCCTGTAGCTGAGATGTTCTGTGTTGCTGTGAGAGCTCCTGTGGACATGTGAGGACATGATTCTCCTGCTCCTTGACTTGAGAATTTGGGTGACCTGACTGGCAACTTGTAAAAAGACTCTTAGGTAAAGAGCAGCAGTGATGCTGGTTTAGCAGCACAGTCCAATGTGAAATAGCCTTCAGGTTGCTTTAACTGGTTTTAAGGCTGAGGATGAAAGTTCTCTGCATGATGTATGCTGAAAGATGCCAGAAAGCACTGGATTCCAACAAGTCTCCTTGTTTACAGTCTTTACAACAGCACTACATATCTTCTGCTCCTTGGTATTAACGATTGGAAGCATCTTAAAAATGAAAGGCAATCATTGCAACCCAAAAGAGGGGAGAGAAGTAGAAATTGCTCTGTAGCCTCATCACGCTCTTAGGCAGTTCAGGAAAGAAGAAACCCAGAATAGGAGGGGTGGTGTGTCAGTACCTTTTCAAGAAGTCTGACAGATGGTGCTGTGCCATGCATCTCTGCTGCTTGACCTGCAGGCATTCTGGCTGAGACAGTGAAAAAACAAGTCATGTAAGGTACATTTTAGCAATACCTGTCAACGTTCATCATTATTCACATCACTTTGCATAGATGGAAGTAGGGGCTCTTGTGTGAGTACTACCTTGCAGTAGAAACCTCAGGCTTGATAAAGTAGTGTGTGACATATGCAGCTTCCTTCTGCATGTGTGAAAAAAGACCACATGCTTAAGAAGAATAAGACAAATCTGTGGTTTGGTTTGGGTTTTGTTTTTTAATTGACAGTAATTAGTAGCTTACATGTAAGAAAGCTAGTGTTTTTCCCCCACCTACATTCAGACACAGAGCTGTGTTTCTTATACCTACAATTGGTCGTCACATCATTAAGATGTGTTCTTTCTCTGTTTCTTTTTGCATTAAAGGATTAGTGTCATGTTTCCTAGCTTGCCCAATGAGCCTGACATCCTCTTTTCTCTTCAAGTGGCACAACTTCAAGTACCACAAGTGCCTGACCATTTGCTTTACTCCAGCCTTCATCCATGAGTAAACTATTAGCCTGATGACCAGAGCACACCTCAGGGAGATCTGTATTTAACCACATTTGGCTAAAGAAGGAATTAGGCCGGATCTACCCCCTCTGACTAAGGACTAGTACCATTCTGTAAGTCGGAGTGTTACCACCATGGTGTTCTCCCCTGCTAGAGCACATCACCAGAGGACAAGGATCTGTCCTGCCTTCCTTCTGGGAGTTCTGCATGGTGGCACACAAGTGGACGGAGCAGAGCACCTGCAGCCCTGTACTGAGGTTTCCACCTTGACCCACTGTAGGCAAGTGCTTCATAAGGCAATGGCTTCAATCAGCTTCCTGATCAGCTTGCCAATTGCTTTGCATTTCCTTTTGAGGCATGCAGGCATCTGCTGTGTCAGAAGCTTAAGCATGAAAACAGCTCTCTAGGTTCCAGACTCACATGTCATTAATATCCCAACTAAATGCTACCTAAGACCTCTGTACAAATTGTTGCTGAGTTTGCTGCTGTGTTCTCAGAGCTGGCCAGATATAAGGTGGCTTTCCTCGGAGAACTGAATGCTGATGTGATGGCATGGTGTTGCTTTATGGCATAGTGCAAGGGAAGAGATGAAATTTGCAGCCAGAGATGGAGGAGAGGACAGAGTGCTGACTGTGCAAACTCAGATTGCTTTAAGGTGCTGGTGAAACCACAGTTACAGTCTTTGGGTATTTCTGGGGAGAAGCATTTTTCTATTTTTAGATTCAATGAGATGGCCACTCCAGTTTATCTAAGTAGTGCTGCCACAGAATGCTGCTGTGTTTAGAAATCACTGCACTCCTTAATCGAGAAGAACATATGAAAAAAAGGTCCCCATATGCTTCTCCATTCTATTAGTACTGTGAGTTTTATCATTTATGCTAGACCACGATATTCCTTTCCTTTTTAATTACATCACACATGAATGTACATCTTCCCTATGCAATTGTGGCATCCGTTTGCATCTATCATTGTCTGAAGTGTACACAGAAAGATGATTGCCCCCATGTTCAGAGTCACCATTAGCTGTGAGCTCAGCCAGAGGCTCTGAATCATGGGTGAGGAGGATGCACACTGGCATGTGAAATTACCGTGCATATTGGCACGTGAAATTAATGCCCTGCATTGTTCTACCCACTCCTTTTGAAGGAATCCATAGTCTCTGTGCCTTTAAAAAGCTAGTCTGAAATCAACACTGCAATGGCAGGAGGTAAGAAACACCTATCAGCCTGAGTATATGCAAGCACTGTGGATATGCAGAAGATAACTGGGCATGAGGTTAGACATTTCAGATGTTGGGGTTTAGCAGTGTGAATACTGTAATCTTGTTCTGACTTCAGAATGGCACACACAAATACCCCAGAAGAAATTAAAGCTACTTTGCTAAATCTTAAGAATATGCTACAAAAATTTTTGTGTGTCGAAGAAAGTAGATGATGGTAATGAAGTGAGAGGAATTCATACTGAATGTCATGTGTCACCCACACTAGCAGTGTTCCAATCTGTGCTTAGCCTGTGCTGCACAGTGACATTGCATGGAACAGGTGGAAACCCACAGGCCTCAACACAGACAAACCAGGCAGTCTTGGCAGCAGTTGTTCTGATATTTGGCTGTGATGGGACAGATTTGCTGTTACACTTTCAGGTGTACAGTAATAGCAACAGATTGGTGACTGATAGGAGTGATTTTAGTAGAAGCATCCAACACAAATAAAGCAGTTTACCAAACAATCTGTGAGTGAAAAGATTCTGAGCTTTGCATCGGCTTTGTCATTTGTGGATCTAGCAACTAATTGCCTGACAGATCTTTAATTAAAAGCAACATTAGAGGTACAGATATTTACCTCATATTTCCTCACTAGAGTAGAATGAGTGTGACACTGATAGAATCATGAGATTATCCTGCAATTCTTTGGTTTTAGAACTTTAAATAAATCTTCTATTCATAGAAATGAACGATTTTGTATTCAGTGCTTCATCTAGAGTAATCAATTACTTAGATGTTCTGCCTGAAAGGGGACCACTCCCAAACTGAGTGTGTGTCTTTAAGTAGCTTGATTTGTTACATGCAATTTAGAAGCACTTGAAAAATCTAATTCATGTGAGCCATTCCACCATTACATATCCAGTATCTTATGTGTGTCTGAGGCTTGACAGACCAGTAAGGGAGATTATTAACTTAACTTGCTTATGTAGGTGGTTAGATTAGTAGTACTAGTAATTCCATAGGCTTTGCATTGCCCTCTCTGATATTAGGATACTGTCCCAGCTTGGAGCTGGCAGCTCACGATGCCACCTACCCTGGAAGGAAGTCTGTGACCTGATCTCTGTGTGGTGGAAGATTCCCAGTGCAGCAGCTTAGCAAAGGTTCCTAAAGCAGCACTGGTATGAGAAGGTGGCTGGTTGGTTGGTCTGGTGTGATTAAAAGCAGACCAACACCTAGTTTCAGAGCAAGGTCAGGAAATGAAAGGAGGTCAGGATGAGCCAAGAATAGCAAATTGTGCTCAGAGGCTTGGCAGGGGGAAGCATTCTTGGCTGAGGTGTGATGATTTCCAGGAGGATTTTAGCAGGAAGGCAGGCACCTGTGACATGACACTGTATGTGGTGGGGAGAACAGGGAGGGGATCTCATTGTCTGGCGAGAGGTGTGGGAGGACCCGAATTGTTACAATTTTGCTTGTAGGTGATGGTATATATCAGGCAGTCTCTAGAGCTGCCAGCCCCATTCCTAGTCTCTGACTCAGTCATTCAGTACTCTTATAGCCTGACTTCATTCCTGCAAGATCACTGGTTTTGTAGCAGTCAGAGAGGTAGGGAGGGAGAGGAGCCTGCAGTCTGCAGTGCCAACTGCAAGGCTTCTGTGCCAGAGGGTATTCCCCCATCTGAGGTCAGGACAGCATATGGCACTCGGGACAGCCACGCTGCCAGTGACACATCGCGCTCTTTGTGTCCAGTGACGGGCACCGTGATTATTGCCGTTGCGAGAGGGGTCACTCCAGCCTGTTCCGGGGCCTGTCTGATCACTGCAGGCAGTTGGTTCTTGGGTATCAGCTCCTGACTTAGACTGGTTTTCAAGTGCACGCCTAACTTGGAATGTGGCTGCTCAGTTAGTTTGGTTTGGTCCCTGTGTCAGACTTTGTTCACTTCTCTAAAAACCTAACAGGAATTTACAGAATATGGTAGAAAGCAGCAAAATATTGGTGAGATCCAGAGTAATTTTTCTGCAGGTGTCATTTTTATTCAGAGTTGCTGTTGTACATGGCTAAGAAGTGAATTAGAATGGGGAAGAGGTTGTTAGCTGAGAAATGTCTGTAGTCTCCTTTGGTCTTTTGTTCCAGAAGTGGGCTGAAAGCAACAGACAGTAGGACTGAACCTGACCCAGGCTTCCTTCCCTGCTCACATGCTTTTTTTTAACTGTATCTCATTCATCCTGGCTATAACTGGTACCCAGTAAGACTATCCCACGCAGTTAAATAGAGGACGTTGGCTCACTACACAGACTCTGCTTATGACTATCACAGTACAAAGACAGAAGAAATGCAGGCACACAGAGTAGCCTCTCCTGTCCTTGGGTTTGATGCCATTCTAGATTATTTGGGACAGAATAGGGTGATGGCAGGCAGATAAAATGATAAACCCAGGTGATCCATATTTAGATCCTGTCACCAAGTGTAACTGCAGAGAGGGAGTAAAGGGGCTGTGCTGATGGCTGTCACTGCCCACAGATTTAGCACAGCAGGTATGGGGAGATTTCTGCAACAGCTCTTCTTCCTCCTAGTCTCATACGTGTGTGCTGTCATTCCCCAGCTTCACTTAGTTCTCCCCACAGCAGTCCTATCTACTTGGACTTTCCTTGAGGTGAATTTACTGAGTTTTCCTACTACAACTGATACCTGCTCCTTCTCTTAGCTACACGATAGCAGAACACAGAGTATCACATTATGTATTTTATCACTGCTGTATACACTTCAATGGTAACTGATCCAAAAAGGCATATTAAATAGATGGTAGTATAGTTACCTGTAATAGACTCTAAGTACTCAGAAGCAATTGCAACATCCAGCTGTAATAGAAAAGGAAATAAAATGTTGATGTTTGCAGAAGATACTCTTACTTAATGCAGGGCTTGTTTTACTCTTACTATGCAGAGTGATTCAAACTTCCATATCATTCCTACTCCAGGAAAAGGTAGCTAGCTTAAGCAAAGACCTTCCTAATTTAGTTTTGAAGAGTAAGAACATTTTAAAGTAGCAGATGTTTTAAAAATTGAGCAGAATTTTAAGTAACTATGACATGCCCCTATTTGCAAACTGAGCTATCAAAAACACCCTAGCTTCTTTTCAGTACAATTTTTAGTGCTTTTACCCTGAAACTGTAATGCCAAATAATAACATTTGGAACTGATCTGTATGTTCTCCTACAAACTATTTTTCTTATCACCCTATTTGTCTCATTTCCACAGGCTACTTTTTCTTAAAGTAATTGTGTTGAAAAATAAGGATTGATTGAAGAGGAGATGCTAAAATCTCTTCTTGTACCTTGCTTTTTTAGGCTCAGGCCTTTTGTACAGAAAAAATTCTCCTCCTGCCCAGAAGGGAGAGGTCTTCTCAGTTGCTCACCTACTTGTGCATCTTGTCTACAATCAAAAAACATTCGCTGGCTCCCTAAGTCCATCCAGTGGCTGCATATAGGAATTGCATATTTTAGAAGGTAAATTACAATTTTGTGCAATTTAGTTTATTGCTTGTAGTTAATATTATTACTGGAAATAAACATGAACCAATCTGTACGGTTGGAATACTCCCAGCCTTTGCTGATAAGTAGATCTGTAGCTGTAAATTACCCTTTGGGTAATTTGATTTGATTTATTATTGCGGCGCCAGGAACAAGATAAAAGTTGATGAGTATTTATGAGTATTTAAATTAATTACCTGCTAGAATGGGGAACAAAAACACACTGGGAGAAAAGCTTTATCTTATTTATTGACCTCTTATGAGGTCCTTGTGAATAAGCTCTTGTAAGAGTTGTCTTCTTAGCTCTCAGCATGCTTGTGTTTCTGCTGAAGTAAATGTGTGCAAAATTACATCTTCTGATCATTAAGTATATTCTTTGTTAAATACTGTAAGACAGTAGAAAAAGTAATTCAAAAGCTGAATGTAGAGCAGGCAAGGTCTGAACGGTGTATTTCAGAATGACACACAGACTATTTCCAGAAAACCCCACTTCAGTTCAGAATTGAATCTTGATGGGTCATCAGACTAAATGGGGGTAGATGATTGGGTGAGACTCTACAATTAGATGTAGCATTTTGCCTTTGTGATGACAGCAACTTCAGCCCCACTTCTAACATCACGTCCATTATTGCTCCCAGTGCTGGAGTTGTAAGCGTGGAGAATACCAATGTGATAATTCACCAGTTAGAAAAAGTCCATTTGCTAAAAGCCTTTTAATTCTCTGTTCTTGACAAATACAGGCTTCTAAAATCCTCACCGTCATTACCTGCTTTGTTCTTCCCATGAAAGTAAATGTATCTTTAATTTTGCCTTCTGGAGTGAATACATTATGATACAGTCTATGATTACATGATAGCCTATTATTGCCTAGGGCTGCCCTGCTGCAGTTAGTACATAGGTTGGGAAGGCATAAAAAGAGAATGAATTCTATAACACCAGCCTAAATCTAGTTTCTCTTAAATTTTAAGTGCTGTATTTTTCAATCTGCATAGATGAATTTTACCCTAGAAAGTTTCAGAAGTGTGTCTGAGATGCTGCATGGTAGGTACTTTGTATGTGTGGAAATAACCCCATTGCAACTATCGCATGCTGTGGTACAACTGTTGCCTTTATATTCCTTTTGCTGTTTTTATACATTTCAGATCTTGGTTTATTTTCAGTCTAGAATTGCCACAAGGTTGCTGTGGCTGTAAACTCGTGGGGTTTCTCTCCAGTAAGATACCTGGTTTTAGTAACAACACCTGAAGTTAGAATGTTTACATTCCTTTCTCGCTGCAGCGATTACTGTAAGAATGAGAATGTCAGTCTTCTGTGGATATAATGCAACTCAAATATCCTCTTCTGCTCCACAGACTCTGATTTCAGGTTTGGCCTTTTTTTGTTTGTTTGGTTGGTTTTTTTAAACTAGGGTGACAATAAATCTGTACCTAGTTCCAGTTGCGGCACCTTATTTGGTAACCTAAGTACTCTCTAGATCTGAAAGCACAGCCCTGTATTTTGACTGCGTGGGGTTTTAAATTACAATAAGATGACTGCAGAGGAACACAATGAAGCAATACTTACACGAACAAAAAAACCCCAACCAAACAAAACCAGAAAGCAAGCAGAAAACAGCTCATCTCGGGACCACATTCTAGCAGTATTTTGCTAGAAAGCTGAGTGATGCAGAGCCACTGAGTCACCTCCTAATGCTCCTTTCCCTGTAAGCTGTGACTCTCAGCATAGTTTGAGTTGGAGCATAACATAGGTTTCTGTAGAGCTGGGTGTTCAATAGTATGTGCTTGGCTAGCCCTCAGAAGACTGAGCACTATGACATTGCCTTTGCCTTGTTCTTCCTTCTGAGCACAACCAGAGGCTATTTTCTTTTATCTGTATTTGCCAGTGTTAAGATTTTATTATCCATGTGTCAGCTCTGATTGCATCATTTAACAGAACCAAAAAGACTCATCTTCTTAGTACATCAGTATAGATACAAGTCTTTCTAGAGGTGTCCAGTGTATTTTGGGGTTTATTGTTCCATTAAATACATAGGAAATTATTTTCCCTTAATGATTTCTTTATACTTCATGAGCTAGAAGACAAGAAATAAACAGGATGTGCTTCTGATTTTGTTCTTAGCTCCTCTGAAGTTGGGAAAAGAACTCAAAATGTGGTAGTCTTTTTTCCTAGGCTGTAGTAGGGTCTACTCTTTGACCCTGCCAGCTTCTACACTTACAGTCTGAGCTGCATCAATGCTGCAGTATTCTTCTGTTAATTCAGGACTGGGCTTTTTATCATGACCTATGCTGTGATCGATCAATAAACCCCCACAATGGGAAGGTTACAAATAAACCAGTGGAATTTGCACGTTTACAAAATGATTTTTTGATTGATTGATTGGCATTGCTATTTTTGGGCCTATTTCTTGTTAATAGTGTTCTTGCTGAATGGAAAGACTTTTCCATTCAATGTTTATTTACTTCTAAGTGGAAAAATGTAAAAGGAAAGAATATACAAGATTAGAAGCTTTTCAGACAGAATAATGGTCAGAGTTGAATTTACAGATCAACACAACTATTATAGGCATATGTTAGTCTGTCATAAGTAAGAATGTCCACTTGTTGCTTTAGAAATACAAATAAACATAAATATATAAATAAGCATTTATATTTCTTATGCCAAATTTTCTTTCATATTTTTCTAAATCAAGCACTCCTAATCTTTTAAATCTTTTGTGCAGAGCAGAGCAAATTTAGTAAGGATTGTAAAATGTCCTTGCAAAACTGGCTTAATTTATTACATCACTTAATACTGTCTTTCCAATTTTTAAGTCATTCTAAAAATGTCTAGTCAGGCTTTATGCTGTTATGTTCTGTAGTTCTTCCCCTTAAAGCCAGAGATCTGTTTCAATTATCTTTTCATGGAGGTTTATCCAGTTTGGTTATGAGGTTACGAGTTGGTTTGGAAAAATTGTCATGAATATTTCCAGCCCATCTCTTTCTGAAGGAAGCAGACTGAAGAGACAGTGTGTCCTAGCTGAGCCACGAACTGCTGCTTAATCATTTCAGTTCAGGGGCAGCAGCGAAGAGTTGGCCTGGATAGAGTCCTGCAGCTGGGGGTGTGGGCTCCTCATCTCCCCTTCAATTAATCTCTTGACAAAGCTGGAGGACTTTAGTGTACCTAAGAGCTGTTCACTCTCTCCTAACACTGCCTGCAGAAACTGGCACCTGGCAAATGTTTGGTGGAAGATTAAACAACAAATGATCTTCATGTTCTGGTAATTTCTCTGACACTTTCTTAATTTGACTGTAGTAAAAAAATCATCAGTATAGCAAAGGCTGCCAGTCCCATCACTTCTACCAGCGTGTAGTTAAGGATCACAATTTTTTTTAGATGTTTACAATACTGGCAGTTTTTGCATCCCTCCTCTAAGGAAGGTACTACAATATGCTCATTTCACAGGTGAAAGAAGTGTGGCAGAGAGAGCAGTGACTTCAGGGCACACATCCAGAGTGGTGTAGGCTCAGTCATTCCAACTCTCACTTAGAGTGAATGCCGTTTAATTCTTCTCAGCATAAACCCCACGATTTACACAACAGAAAACAATTAGCCCCAGCAGCTGCCTTGTTGGAACAGGAATTTCAGAATGGGATTTGGGGAATTTTGGCACCCAGATGCCATCTACACCTTATGAAAATGCTTTAGTCTTCTTTTTTTTTTTTTGTGGTTAACTTTGTGCCTTCCAGAAAGATACCTAGATGCAACTAGAAGGAGCAAAGCAGCTAAGCTAGCTTTGAAGCAGGGGGGCTGATTGCACTTAAAAGGGAATAGGATTATTTCATCTAAGGCGTGTTTAATATAGTGGACAAAATAGGAAAATCTTATTCTTAACAAGGTGCAAAATGGTCTAGTGGCATTTGATTTATTCCTGCTGTAAGCCCGAGCTTATTTCTGCAGAGGTGTTAACAGAAACTGTTCTGTCAATCCCATTGAAGAACAAGCTTTTTTTCAACATGAATAATATTGTACTGTTTTATGGATATGATTAGAAAATTAGTATACGATATGGGAGTGAGGAAAGCTTTTTACTAGTGAGTTCCAGTGCTGAACAGAGCATACAAACGTGGATCTCAGAAACATCCCTGGCTAATCTGATCACTCCTTTTAGCCACACTGTAGTGCAGTGTCTTGCCTCGTGTTCTGTGTGCTACCAAAAAGCTGTTAGGACCAGGGCATTGACCTTTCATAGTCTCATTACTTAAATTAGTGCTTGCTGGTGATGGCTTTCAGAAAAGGCAGGAACGACTCAGAGTGATGACAACAGAGCAGAAAGGACATCCATGGAGTCTCTGGGAGGAGAACCACTGTCATAACATTATGTACTATCACCTGAGCAGATAGCAGCCTCTCTCATTAAATGATGCCCTCGCTGGGCTTTGAGGAAAGGCTGAGTACATGGCCCAGAGAGTTCTGCCATGAGGCTCAGCAGAAATCCATTAACAAAGACATATATTAATAAAGAGAGCCAGCAGTGTTTGTGCAAAACCCAAATGTTCTTCTAGTCTCTGAAGTGACTCCAGTTACTTTTATCTTGTCAGCCTCACTTTCCAGTAGCTTTGTTTTTGTAGGTAGTATTTGTAAGGCAGCTCCTTTAGTTTTTGCTATGTGATAAATATTTTTGTCCAGGACATTTTCAAACCTGATTGGAATTTGGGTCCTGACAGCATATAAGGGATCCATGTTGGCTGTCATGCATGTATTTGGTAGGTCATCCACTTAGAGAGTAAATGGAAGGAAACTGTAAACTACAGGGTTATAAATACATCAAGAGTCTCTCAAGCAAAGCTTGAGTGGTTTCAGATGTCAGCAGAACCCCGAGATGAATTTAGTGTCCTGCTTGGTTTTGCTGTTTTTCTGTTCTCTGTGAAGCAGGGCTCCTTCCTATATAGCCAGAGAAAGCCAATGGTGTTTATAATAGAGAATCAAATTTAGACACTGAAATGATAAATGTAAACATTTACAAGATGTCTTATTGTGTCATTGACACAGACAGATGCACACAATCGTGTTTCACAAATGTAACTCAAACAGGAATTCTGAGCTTATTCAGTATTATTTCCTTCATTTCCTGGCTATAATGCTGCTGTAATTTGATATTCCAAAGAACAATCTTCAGCCTTACAATACTGTTGCTATATAAATTGAAGAATAAAATCAGAAAACATGTTAGTACAGTACAGATATAAGCAGGAAAGTTAAGAACCTAATGACTATATACTGGGCACTGAAGAGTAACAGGATTACCTATTTTCACAGCAGTACAACAGAAAATAATTTTTAAGACTAAGAATCCAAGATTTCCATCCAAGGACAATGAGTAATAGCAAAGGAGGAATGGCCTCAGTCAGTGACATGGAGAAAAAAAGAAACTGAAAAAAGTTGTTCCTGAAAAATAATCTGTAGGCTTCAGTAGTAAAAAAAGGATGTATTTTGCAAATTGCACTGCAGATTACTCTGCAACCTGTAGGCAGAATTGAAGTGACAGTGCTCACCTGTGTTTGCTTCTGACCCAACAGAGAAAGAGCTCCGGTCTGAATGAAAAGACAAAATAACAGCAAGTCCTGGGTATTAGCCAAAGCTGTCAGGCTTAAACTCAGTCACAGCAAAAATTAAGGTTGTTTCTATAGAAATACCTGGTTTTCACATTGTGCAGCATAGTAATCATAAGTCATTTGTGATCATGTTGAGGATTTCCTATAGTTTGTCTGAAGGAGCTTTAAGCATGTAAACAATGCAATGTAAAGGTCTAGACCAAAGAGGCAGTGTCCAGCTGGATCGAAAGCGAGTCAGAAGCACATCTGACATTTATGTGTGGGTGGAATCTATAGAACAGGGAAGACCTCTTGGCAGAATTACCTTTGTAACATTGCTAAACTGCAAGGTGTGTCTTATCTATGAATATTTATTTTCAATAACCCCCAAATCTATCAAAATCCCATAACATGTTCTTATCTCAAATCTAAAAAATTAGATAGGGACAACTGCCATTAGGAGGACAGGATTATTCTGCACCACCATCCTTCCCTATCTTTTATAAAGCTCTGTAAAACTACAGAATATTTTGTAGTACTGTTACTAAAATATGTTGCCCTGGAAAAAATCAGGTGCTGCAGGCTGAGCTGTGATGTCTCGGTGCACATGGAAGTGTAGGAGCGGCTGCGTGGCCGTGGCTCTCTTGTGCTAGGGCCACTCTCTTGGACCTCAGGTGCAGTTGCCTGACAAAAGCCCTGTCATGGGGGCAGGACCATTGCATTGGACACTGCTACTTAGTACTAAATTTGGCTTGAGATAATGTGCTAGGCAGTTTTGATTGACACTATATCAAATATCCACATCTTTTGCTGACCCTGGCTAGCTGATCAAATCTCATCTGTGTTGCTGTAGTGTTTGAAGTGAAGAGAAAGAAAAGAAGTTTATTTTTCTGGTGCTATTTCCAATTGATCTTCCAGCAGTTCTTTTTGTAGTGTCATCATCATAACAACTAGAGTTAACTTAAAAGTAAGTTAGAGGTTATGGGATTACAATTAGAGGCATTTTCTTCATGGCAGATTCTGTGGTGGCAACAAAAATGCTCACTAGGTTTCAGCCTAAAACATGGAATAAGACTCAAAGTAATTGCTCCTGTGTGAATACACAGTTCCTTCTTCTGACAGTAAATTTATATCAGGCTTTAAAGGAGTCTGCAGGCACTGAGAATTATATTAAACATATTCCATGTGTGCAAGAGTGAAAAAGAAATTTGAAATATATTAATTTCATCCTCAGATGGGATATAATTCTTAGTATTTCCACTTGTACCCTGGACAATATCTCACAGCTCTATAAAATTCCTTATTCTAAATGCAGGTGTTTTCTTAGAGTAATCTTGGAGGCAAAAAATACCAGTCCTTTCCCTTCGGAAATCTAGAATAATAACACACAGTATAGAACAGTAAATCAGTTATATCCTGGAAATGTTACTGTTTGAAAAAGGGAGGAAAAAAGCCCACAAAATAGAGATTGGATATCACTTTCCAGAGTGATGGAAAATCTTGGTTGAATACAAAGCTGCATTGTCATACCTTGCTTAAAACTGCCAGTCACACGTGGCACTGAATACAGGCTGAAGAGAGCTGGTTAACAGAGCTCCTCGAGCACTTGGGCACATCTCTGGTAACATTTTTCTGGTTTACTCCTTTTGGGCTTTCTTTTCCCCCCACAAGATTGCTTTTAAATGACATTATGTTAATATTTCTGGAATTAGGTGCACTTTAGAGACGTGCATTGTGCCTTGTACAGTGTAGTAGTGCTTAGAAATTTGTTCATGTAAAGTATTTACTCATGTATGGTAATGAGAATCTATGAAGTATCTGGCAGGATCACTTACTATAAGGTGTGATTTCCTGCTGGAATAAGATCTGGAGGCCAAAGGGGAGGTGAGGACTTTATTAATCTTAGCTAGATGTAGGAAAGAGAGGTCATAAGACATTCTGTCAGTATCAGCTGTATATTCTAAGATTGGAGTGGCATTTTAAAATCTTACTGTGTCTGACAAACAAGTCTCTCCATTTTAAAAAAGAGAATAAAAACCTTCTCAAGTCTGTATTTTTATCAGAAATGGTCTAGATCCATCTACACAAGGTGGGAACAAACTGAAGTTTTCCTATGTGCCCTCTGCCAAACACAATAATCAAAGCCCTTCCCAGTGCAGATGAAGTTTGGAGCCAGAGGGAGAGAAGAAAACAGTATTGTGAGTTACCTGCTTTTCAGGATACATGGTCATTAGTCACGGAAGGACAAAAATCCAGGTGTCAGTTTATGCAGAGGAGGAATTCAAACATCCATCTCCCCCTACAAAAGCAAATGCTTCAACCATTCAGTTCCTAAGTACTGCAAATTGGGAAATGTTGTGAATCCTTTTTATTTTTTTATGAGATGGGGCTGAAGGGGGGCTATATATAGATCTATAGGGGCTGAAGATGTGTAGACATAGACACCAGCTCTGGAAGAGAGCTGGGAGCTGAGAATTCCAAGTAAGAATAGGCCACTCACTGCTCATGATGGGTGGCAAACATTAGATCCTCTCCTGTTTTTTTGGCATCTTTTACTGGCAGCCTAGGTGTCAGTCAATTAAATTTGCTGCATTTTATGGGGAGTGTGGGCACCTTCACTCCGAGAAGTGAATTTTATTGCCACACATACATCCACAAGGGAAGTAAGCCAAGTTAATTTTTTATACTCTAAAAACAACTGAGTTTTTCCAACAAAATGAAGTGTCACAGATCTTTGTGCTCATTCAGCATCAGACAGAAAGCAAAAATGAGGCTTTTTTAAAACTGAGATGTGAGAATTTGTGTAGAGCTCTGCTAGAATGTGTAACTAAAGGAATGTGAAAAGTTTTACGCCCTGGTGTCATCTAATATGGCAGGCTATAACATTTCAGAGTTTGCTGCCAAATCCTAATCTAATAAAGGCAGATACATTTCCTTTAGCACAGGATTTTCCAGTCATGTTAGAAACAAATTTAACCAAAGCAGTGAAAGAGGTTGTGATCTACCTAGAAAAAAAGAAGTAGTTCTTCATCTGGATAATAGGGTTTTTTATTACTTCCCTGCAAAAGGTTAGATTCAGCCTGGATCTTGTTTTAGTAGTTGCTGATTAGTGCCGTGTATATTTGGGGAAGTATAGTAAGTAAAAGCTTACTGGACTGACAAAAGAATGCCTGTTCTCATCAAAAGTGGGAATTCAGACTCATGACAGATGGGCTTTCCAATGAAAAGCTGTGCTTTCAAGTCACTGTAAGTCAAAATTGTTTTACTTCCCTTTGGACTGGAATTGGATCATTGGGAAATGATACGAGGTCGCTCCATCAAAAACCCCGACGACTTATTGTCTTGCTCAGACCACCAAATTTGTGAAGTAAAACTAATAATTTTTTTCCCTTTTTTTTTCTGGTACCTAGCTCACAGTGATATCTTGGGGGTAAATTCATTATTTTAACTGCGCTAAATAAGAAAAATTATGAGCGCACAAGAGTAATTCTGTGCAAGGACTGTATTAGCCCCTTAGATCTCTTTAATTTTAGTAATCTTTTTTTTTAACTGCCTTTGTTATGTGGAGTTACTCATGATTAAACTGCAGATTTTGGGCCAAATCTTCCCATGTCTTAGGTTTGAGCTTTCTGGAGCGGTCACATAGGTGTGCCCTGAAAAGCCCACGAACGCACTGAGGGGCAAACATAGAACCATAGAACTGTCAGGGTGGTACTTCAGTAATCAGATGCCTGTCAGGTGCCCTGAGCGCTCTACTACACCAGGAACGCAGAAAATGAGCCGGGGCTCAGTTTCTATCCTGACACGACCCGTTTGTTGTCTCTCCGTCCTCCTCTCCCCGTTCCCGCCTCTCGGCTCGGCGGGTGGCCGCCAGGTGGCGCTGCGGCCCAGCGCGTCCGGCCCAGCGCGGCCTGGGCACCTCCCTCAGCGCCAGGCAGCGCTGCAGGCCACAGATACCCTGCCCTTCGCTGGGAACTGCCGGTGATTCCTGCTGGGAGCCTTGCGGGAGTGCCCGTGTACAAAGGGATCGAGTTACTAAAAAGTTCGGGAGACGTGTTTAGCCTGAGCTTCCTCCACTAAAGGCGACTTAGGGGAAGGATCTTCTCGAGAGCTAGCAAGCGTCTCAGAGAGGCACAGCTAAGCAGTTAAACAGGGTGTTAAAAGGTTTAATTCATGTGTTCTTGGCCTCTCTTCAAACTGGTATATATAAGGCAAATGTTTTCTTGATTAAAAACAAAGAAAAAAAGTTAAAATAATTTAGTAGGTGTATCCTTCCAATAGTATTTGCCTACAAGAAAGCTGGGGAGGGACTTGTTAGGCTGTGGGACAGTGACAGGACTGGAGGGAATGGATCAAAACTAGAGGTGGGTCGATTCAGATCAGACATTAGGAAGAATTTCTTCCCCATGAGGGTGGTGAGACACTGGCACAGGTTGCCCAGAGAGGTG
>WTSP01018335.1:0-69643 GCA_025331215.1 Actenoides lindsayi | reverse complement strand
TAGTGGGAGGTGTCCCTGCCCATGGCAGGGGGGTTGGAACTGGATGGTCTTTAAGGTCCCTTCCAACCCTGACAATTTCTCAAGAATAGCACACAGAGAGGAAATACCTTATCAAGCCCCAGCCACCTGAGACCCACTGGGCTATTCAGGCCAAGTAATTGGTTCTGAGGCAGGGTGATACAAGCAGTGAAGGATACACAAGGTCAGCACACACACACACTGCCCCAAAGGAGACAGAAAGGGAAAAATCCTTCCTGTCAAGGAGCTGCTGTGCAGCTTTACAGGGAAGAGAGCTCTTACTTTCTGGAAGAGGAAGCAACCATTGCAGCTGTGAAACATGAGAGAACAATGGAGATTGTGTAGACCAGCAGTTATGGGGGGCTGCTTTCTGCTCTGCGGGGCTTGAAGCCAGAGAGGTCCCACGGCAGCAATCTTTGCTCTGTAATAAATTCCAAACTTCTCTTGACCCTGTTGCTGCATTCAGGGCTGAAATGCATCGGAACAGTTGATGGGAGGTACCTCATATCTTAAAAGTTGTGGGTGCATCCTGAATACCAACAGAACTATTCTGGACAAGACCAAGAAGTAACAGAAAGCATTTTCCTCTTGTTTCCAGACTGAATTTGAAGTCAGCTGTTTGTTCCTGCCTTAGCCATGCATGGGAAGAACATGTCAAACCACTCAAGTTGCTTTAGGTTGGTGTGATAGAAGTAGCTCTCATTTTCCGATATTTAATCCTGTAGTTTTGCTTTTTATTTTGCTTCATATTCTTTAAGTCTGGGTAAACATTCTTTTTTTTGTAATGAAGGAAAAAATTAATCTTCAGACTTTTATTTAAGAAAGTCTGAACACTTCACTTTTTGCTCTACAGAAATATATTGTCCTTTGCCCTTATCCGTTCCCTCAACTTGCTGTTCTAAGATGAGTTGCTCTCAAAAGCGTGATGGGTGATGCACAGGTAGGTCTGTGTGTACCCTGTGCAGGATCTCCTTTAGCACTGCTGTACTCCACAGTAACTGCCTAGAGACTGTGCTTCCACCTGGCTGAGAGCAGAACTGTTCTAACATAGCTGAGCTCATTCCTTTCTAGAAACCTTATCTGTGGTTGCCCTCGCGCACTTGAAAGAGCCCTTTGTTAGGCCAGGGTGTACAGATGCATGGCTTGGCTGCAAAACACACCGGCATTCTGTCCCAACACAGCCATGGCATTTGTACAGGTAGGCAGCCATAATGCAGTCATGTATATCCATCCATAGGTTGCTGCAAACTTGTTCTGTTATGCACTAGGGCGTTGTCATTTCAAAACACCTACTTCATCTCCAGAAGGTTTTACTTACCTAAAAAATATATAGCTAGTTTGCTTTTTTAGTTCTGCTTTTTTTTTATAATGTGAAAATCAGCTACAAACATAGAGAAAGTGAAACCTTAAACAATACCAGACTGAAGCAATCCTGAGGGCTATTATTATTTATTCTTATCACTTTGAAGCATCTGTTCAATTTAAGGTCCTTGAGTTTATTCTGGGTTCTATGGAGAACACATCTAGTTATTACAATCCCTTCTTCTCCACTTTGTCATAGAACTACTTCTATCCGTGTACATACTAATGCCATAGTGCTTCCAGCTTTATGGATATGCCTGAAAACCTAGTCACGTGAACATTCCCATTGATTTTTTTGTATAGTGTGCAAGAACTTAGGCATGTGTATAACTTGCTTTGTCCTCAGAGGATTAAAAACCTTAGAAATGTCTGCTTCTTGCCAAATGAGACGTAAGATCCAGATTTACACCATCAATTTTCCATACGTCCCGAGACCAAATGTATTGAAACAATACAGTAAAATAGTATTGTTCCTGGTAACATACAGCAGTGGACTGTCATAGTAAGTAGCCCACAACTGTTGGATTAATACATGTAAGGGTTTGTAATTTACATTTTAAATTCTATACCACGATGGCCTGTATATTCTTTATACGTACACATATATATGTGTGTAAGTATAGAGTTTGGATTGCAGCCAAGACTATGTAAGAAATATTGCTTGTGTAGAAGCTCTGAATGGCCTCCTTCACAGTCATCATCATGCAGGCATTTTCCCTGTTTAATATCTTCTACCCCTCAATGCTATTTCCTTTAGGTAGCTCTATTTCTGGCTCATGTCACACTAGAAAATATTCTCTCCATTGCTTGTCATCTGCTAGGATTCATTTTAAATGATGCAGTCACTGTCCTTATCTAATGAATGGTAGCACTTTGGCCAGTGCAGTTTAAGGATTGGGAGGATTTATAGATCAGCTGTCTGTACATAATACAAGATTCTCAGCAGTGAAATAAGCATTTGAAATTCAAATTTTATAAATGGGTTCCCTAAAACTATTTGATGTTTAATCACACCGAAAAAGAACTTTCTTACACCAATGGCTGTAAGAGTTTTGGATGCTGTCTGTGTTCGTACCACACCAACACAAGAGAAGTTATCATTACTTACTGAAGAAATAATCTCTGCTCTTTCTAGTCGGATTATATTTAAATCCTAGAAAATTTTGACAAAAGAGGAAGATGAAAGCTAAGGTCAGTGACAGAGTTAGTCTTGAAATAGTTGAAATGTGGCTTGTGGCATAAGTGGTGTTTTATCTCGACTGCGTGTCAGCTCTGTGTAAGATGTGAGCATGACGACTACCCAAATTCACTTGCTTTTATGAGCACTGGATGTTGCTGGGTTACCCATGCAAGGGAGGAGTTGTTTTATAACTTGAGGTGCTTTTCATACAGCCTAATTTGGGGCATTCCAAGGCAAGTGCCTGTGTTGGGCGATTAGCCTTCCTAGAACCTGCCGTAATCTTAGGAAGGAAGAGGTTTCCACCATCCAGAGGGCAATTCAGAGGAAGAATCCATCACAGGTAACTGAATTAATCTCCTGATGAGGCCTTCTCACCCTGCTGATACACAGGGAGCCAACAGCAGCCAGCTTCCTACTTCACTGTACCTGAATTCTAGGCTTTCTAGCTTTCTCAGACTGTGCCAGGTGCCTAGTGCTATGCCACTGGGCATGTCTGGAACTGTTTTGGTTTGGTACTGCTGGATAGGCAATCTCTGGCATGCCTCAGTGTGATCAAGGTACAGAAACTAGGGGCTCTCTCTGTTACGAGACACATTCTTTTCCTCTCTTTCCTTGTCAAGACTGTTATTAATGATTTTACCTGTTAAAACAACGGTTAGAAGGCACATTCTCATTTAAAAGCTGATATATTAGTGGAGGACAATTTTAAGCTTTTATAGTTAGAAATCAACAGTGATTGCAAGAGATGCTGTGCAGTAACAGAAGGAGAAGACTGGTTCTTACCTGAGGCGATTGCACAATGTAATAAGATTCTAAACATGTTTTAATTCAGGAGAAAAAGTTTAATCGGGCTCGAGGAACTGGGGAATTGGCTGATGCCAGCACCAGTTTTGCTTCCATCACTGCAGCACAGGTTTGAAGTTTCTAGTGGAACTAAGCACAACTAAGATTATATTATTGATCTTAGGGGATAATTTTCTCTATTCCTAAGAGGCAATTGAGGAAAAAAAAAAAAAGATAAGAACAAGTGTTAGCTGAGTCCAAACAAATTTATTAATCTGTGGCAAAGGCAGAGGTGGGTTCAAATGGATGTCTCATCGTTCGTTTTTTTTACTAAATGTCCAACTACTAAAGAAATGCAGACAGGTCTGAATGAGTGTCTGTAGATAGTAGATCAAAAGATGTGTATGTAGCAGCGCTGTTGTAAGACTGGCCAGTAATTGCAGCCTACATTAATTCCAGAAAGTACACACAAATAATATTTCTTGGCTCCATTTTCAAAGTAGTGTTTGGAAAGTTATGTGCAGTAATCCTGTAACAATAACAGGATATGTGTTTCCAACACAAGCATGGCTTTGAAAATGTAACCATAAGGGTCTAATGCAGCACTCAAAGTAATCCCTGACCTTTTGCCCTTTGAGAAAAGAGAACAATTTTGCACAAATGTTTGTCACTGAAATAAAGAAGTGTCCTGTACCCTGGGGAATTCTCACATGAACAGTCTCTTTCTGTCCACAGGGATGTAAAATCACAACTAAATGCAGGTGGAAGAGCAGATCTGGAAAGAACCCAACTCTGCTTCTTACCTGCCTGAAAATTCCCCAGTTTCCCTGCACCTCTTGGAGTGTTACCATAGAATGCTTTGGGTTGGAAGGGACATTTAAAGGTCATCTAGTCCAATCCCCTTGCTGTCAGAAGGGACATCTTCAACTAGATGAAGTTGCTCAGACCCCTGACCAACCTGACCTGGAATGTTTCCAGGGATGGGGCTTCTCTGGGCAGCTAAGTGCCTGTGTTCCACCACCCCCAGTGTAAAAAATGTCTTCCTTACATGTAGTCTAAATCTCCCCTCTTTTAGTTTAAAACCCTTACCCCTTGTCCTGTTGTAACAGGCCCTACTAAAAAGGCTATAAACCCTGAGATAAAGAAGAGTGGTCATTTGAGTATGACTTTATGATTTCAACTTAGAAATGTAATTATGTTGGTTTGCTCCCTTGTTGCCTGACAGCGCAAGGTGTTGCCTGTTCTCTATCAGTTACTATTTCCTTCAATCCTAGGAGCATTTTCCTTTTGTGTCTTTTTATTCAGAGTTTCTATTAACTTCAGAGGAGTGTGAGATGTGGCTCTTTCACAACAGAAAAACAATCCACAGTATTAAATACCTGTTGAAGTGAGTGGAGGTTGAGGGCTTTGTGTCATCCTGAAAGTTGTCAGATCCTTAGGATGTTGGTTTCCAGTGCTGGGGGTTAGAGCAGGGTTGTTGGTTATTATTTGTGACACCTATTTTAAAGAAGGACATATTTAATAACTCTGTCCAGGCTAGCAGTATCTAAAGATTGCAGTCACATATAGCAGCATTATGAGTCTGAATAAATTACAGTAATGTGTTTTTATTGCACATTAATTAAACACAAAACCTCAGCATTGTAAAAAAAAAAAAAAAGACTGCTTGCAAACCAAGAAAATGACCTAATAATCAAGTACAACAAAGGATATTAAATATCCTCCCAAATATCTCTCCATATCTCTAGGTTAAAAGAACAGAGAAATTTCCAAGACAGAAGGACTTTATGGAAAAAAAGAAACAATGTTACATACTGGTGAGGTTTTAAAAAATAAGAAAAAAGGGTTTTTTTCAGAAAATGACCAAAAGGTGGCAGTACCCAATGCACTGGTGAGCGCCTCGAGTTGCTTGATGTCCACTTTTCTTTAAATACACCCAAGGCAACGAGGTCCTTAACAGAAGATAAATCCCTTTGAGGCTTCATTTGGATTTTCTAGAAGTACCCAAGACTACAGGAAATATTTTACTAGGTCTAACAAGCACTTGTTTGACCAAGTCCCCTTCTACTCACAGACAGTCCTGCCTTCTGGGCTGCTGGGTGTTCTCTCTTGCTGTAGTCTCATATAGCGTGTTGTTAGATCACAAAAGTCAGACAGTTATGCTGGTGGCTTAATTGGCATCAGTCTGGATCTATAGCAAAATCTAACAAGACTGAGACTTGCTTGATCCTTCTACTTAAGAAAAAATCCAGGGCACAGCTCATGTAAAGTTGTCTTGTATTTAGAAAAGTATCTGCAGGGTACAATTCAAACGTGTTGATTCTTTATGCCCAGAGGAGTCACACTGCAGTGGGAGTAAAACTGCAGGTGCTAAGATGGCAATAGCTGTGGTTTATTTGCTGTGGTCATTATCCTCCCACAACCTTCAGATGGAATCCAGCTAGCAGTGGATTCATTCTTCATGCTTGAAAAAACCTTGCTATCAGGAGTGGGTGGTTACAGCATATGGTGATGTACAGTGATACTGCAATTCGGAATGTATGTGACACAGTTATTAGCTCTTGCAGTGCCAGGATTGTATCTGTGGCACTGAGTTTTGCTGTGCTCTGCCACAGCCTGCCCAGTCTGGCTCTCAGAATAACTGTGCTTCTGCCCCTGCTCTACTGCTCCTGCTCTGTTCCCTTTTCCTTTGGCCTCCTGGTAGGGTTGGCTCTGTATTATCTCTGTGGTTGTCTTTGGCCTCCTGGTAGGGTTGGCTCTGTATTATCTCTGTGGTTGTCTTCCTTCAGTGGAAATGTTCACCTGCCCTTCCCCATGGCCGGGAACGTTGCTGCTTTTCCCTAGGAGAGGATGCGATGAGAAGCGAGCCACCATGTACTTGGTGGAGGCTTGTGCATCCTAGAAGGCAGTTAGGGTTGTTAAGCTGTTCAGTGAGGGATCAGAGGGGCAGGGAGAGAGATCTCCTCCATCTGATAAAGTCCTCTGCATTGGCCTTCCAAAAGCGCATTCTTAGCCTTATCACTGCACTTAATTACTAACAGCGTTACAGAAAGCACAAATTATGTTCTCCACTACTAGTGCTTGTCATAGTGCAGGACTCTTGCTTCCACCTCCAAGAGAGTGCGCTCCTCTTACTGAGAAAATATGGAAGATGACAAGACTTTCTTTAAAAAGTGCTAAATTCAACTGTTGGGCCAAATATTACAGCCAACAGTAACCGAGCTACCAGTTATTATCTGTAGTCGGTGTGAGGCTTTGTTTTTCTTGTTCCGAGGTTGTGTGGTTGAGATTTAGTGGCTTGCCACTGCTGAAAGGGTCAATTCAATTCCCCTCTTCTCCTGGCCACGCATTCCTGTTGCTTCCCTGATGCTGGCTATTGTGTTTGTCTGATCCTACCTAAGCCTGTTCCACTCACTAAACCAGGGAAAACTAATCCAGCAAAAAAAAGTGGATTGTTCTCTGTGATTTGGTGGGAGCTGAAGCACCTCTAACAGGGCTCACTTGAGTGCTGTAACTGGGAGAAGGAAGGAGTGAAGGAAGCAAGACAGTCACTTCATGTAGCAGAATGATGTTACATTGGCTCAGCCACGCTGTGAAAACTCACGGTGTAAGCAATGTTGGGAAAAGAAAGGTCACTAGTAAAGTTTGCTTTGCAAACCCAGATAATTAGTGGGCACTGATGTATGCTACCAGTGAAGTGACTGAAAATACAGGGATGCTGAAGTTGCAGGCTTGCCAGACATTGGTTTTCTCAAGCAAACCAACTTAAAAAATCTCCTTCTCTTGATGGTTTGTTTCCAGTCTCGTGTTCAAATTGTCAGCCTCTGCAGTTTGGCCAATATACTGGTTTCTTAGGAAGCACTGTAAACTGCATCACTGAAATAATCTGTTTTAAAAATCCACTCTTTGGAGATTTTTTTAATGGTTGGTTGGTTGGTTGGTTTGGTTTTTAATTCCAGATCATTTCAGTGAAGACTGTATCTCCTGTAAATACACCTTAGGGATGAGATGAAATGATACAGCTCAATCCAAATCAGTCATCTAGTAGACAGACATTTCTCTCTCTCGACACAGAAAAGCATATGCAAAGAGTCTTCTGTCAGAGTCATGATAGGACTCAGCTCTGTGTGTGTGTGTACACGTGCACGTGGGAATCTGAAGTGGACCTCAGTGCAAAGGACCTGAGCCTGGGAATGAAAGGCAGGGAAGAAAAGCAGGATCTTGACCCCTAGGTGCTATTAAGCTCTTAGATTGCCTCAAGCCAAACCAAGTATTTTCACCTTGATGTCCATCTCAAAACATTCAGTTGCTGAAATAGAACTGGCTACATTAATGGCTGTACTAAATTTGGAGGCCTATAATGCTGGTTTTCTGTATTTCTTCCTATTTTCCACACGTTGGATATTAACAGAGTGTTTCAGTGTTAGGATGACTGTGTATTGACTTGTTTATGCATTTGTAACCTCCCAAAGCATTCTGAACTCTGTCACTGCTGAGGCAGCAGCCATGCCCTTTATTTGTCAAGTGCCTACAGGGGTGTGGGGCTGCAGCCCTGAGTGTGTCTGCAGGGTAAATAGAGAGACAAGCACTTGTCACCAGCCACTGGCTTGGACCTGGTAATATCTCTTTCATTTCTGGCTATCTAATATGGAAAATCCCCCCAAATTATCATCTCTAAATCATATTTATCTACTTTATCAGATGTCAAGGAAAACCTTTTTATGATCAGCAGCAAACCCAAACTAATTAATCAACCACAGTGGCTGGCTGAAGTACATTGACTTCATGTAAATGAGGCAATTGTTTACTCATCAACCACAACTGATTTCCTCATTCTTGGCTGAGACCAACTACTTTCTTCTCCTGATACTTGAGTTATTCAATCAAAGAGGACTTTCCCCTCCTCCCTTTTGTACAGAGGGAACATTTTGTTACCTCCCTATTGTCTTCTGTATGTACTCTTCTACTTATCCTTACTGCAAGCTTTAGACCTGTCCACACTCTCTCTCTCTCATATAGTTACCTTGTTGTTGAAATGAAAGTCTCAGAAGAAAATCTGTTGTTTTCTTGTAGAAGGGGATTCTGAAGTCCTACATTGGTACAAATGGGTTTGGAGCAGGGGCTGGTTGGCTGAAGTTACACAAAGTGGCAAGCACACTGGACTGGATGAGAAATAGTTTTAGGTTTTTTTTATGCCATTTAAGCACAAAGTTTCTTCTTGAATTCCCCCTGTGACAATGGGAGATCAGTCACTTTATGATAGACCCAAAGAGGCTAAAAGTGTGTATTCTTAAACCTATTGTTGAACTCCAGTAGGCTTGAATCCTTCTGATAAGCACAACAAAAATGTAAACAAATAAAATAGGGAGAAATGTTGCCTCTACTCAGTTGTTGTAATTGCAGCTGTCCAGTAACACTATGTTAAAAGATTCTGTAAGAGTTTGATGCTGATCTGCCCTTAAAATTAGCTAGTTCCAGAAGGCATTTTGAAATTACTGCAATTTAAGGTGAGTCTTAGCAAGGCCACATGAAGAAGAACCCTTACACTTGAATCTCTTGTTCTTTTCCCCACATTCCATGAGCCTCTTGGCCTGTTTGCTCTCTGCTGTATTGTATTTCCAGCAGATATCTGGGCAGCTGAAGTGCCCCAGGAGAAGGAGGGCTAGCGATGGCGAGACTTCTCCCAGCTGCTTGTAGAATATTTGATCCACCACTTCCTCCCAACTATCAACAGCCAGGACTATTATCAAACATTTAACAAAACATGGAGAATAAGAAGTAAAATCTATGTGGACAGCAGTGATTAATACTGAAGGTGGTCCCAGTTTGATCTTCTTCTCTGTGAGAGTGTAGAATTTGCTATATTTCTCTGAACAAACAGAAATGCTCATCTGCTTTCCTGAATTAGTTGCAGGCAGGATCTCAAAAGGTGTGCTGTGATATTAAAGGCTATTTTTTATGCTCGGTAGAGTTTTCCCTTGCGTGTGCTTGGAGGCACAGAGATAGTTGGGAAATCACTCTGTGATGATTCTTCTGAATTATGTGTAGCCCAAATCGGACGCAGAGCTGACGAAAGAGTACAGGATGTGTTAGCAGTCCTGCTTCAAGCCATCCTTATAAGTAAATAATATTAATCCCTGCAGGGCAATGTACAACCAAATTATTAAAGCTGGTTCCTGAAGGAACTTAGACCGTGGTGCTTAGTAAAAATGTCATGTTCCTTGAGTTATTAGTTCCTCCCTCACTATAGAGAATAGTTTTAAGCTTTTCCTTCTTTATCCAAGAATTTGTGTGTTTGGAGGAAAATGCAGCCACAGGACA
The DNA here is from genome assembly GCA_025331215.1 of Actenoides lindsayi. NCBI lineage: Eukaryota > Metazoa > Chordata > Aves > Coraciiformes > Alcedinidae > Actenoides > Actenoides lindsayi. The sequence continues at coordinate 59,979 of WTSP01018335.1, read as the reverse complement.
ATCCAGCTGTTACCTCAGCTGGAGATGAACAGACACCAAGCTGTGACAACAAAGGCTGTAGGAAACTCTTCAGTAAATGAAGGAGATTTCTGCATGGCTAAGGTGAAAGGGGAATTTACCTTGAAAGGGCTTTCAATGTCCCAAACCAGTCTGAAGTATTAATTATTTTCATGCCTTATTTCACAGTTTAGTTTAAAAACACAAATATCTTTTAATGAAATGTTAATAATTTCTGTAAGAGGTCTCATATCTGTATTTTTCAATGGCCTCCATCTGGTTATTGCAACAAAACAAACCAAGAAGAACACGGCTAGCTGCTGAGCTGGCAGAAACCAAACTTCAGCCCCAACTACTGGAGCTCTACCAGTTTGTATCGGTGGAGAGACTGGCCTACAGGCGTTAACAGCAAGCACGATGCAATTAACCTATCTGTATGTTTTCTCTATGGTGATGTGCCATTTTCCCATGTAAATAATATGGGAAGTGTAAAAGTAGTAATTAAATTATATTTGTAGATATACGAATATCAGTTTTATACACAAACTAAAAGTTATTCAAAGGTCACTAAATGCGCAGATTCAGTGAAATGATTCAGACAGTTTTGACAGATTTCCATTTTAATGGTGCTCCCTGCAATTTTTTTATGCAGGTCCTTGTTATTGTTTGTGATTGGGCAGCAATTTCTGTTAAGGAATTTTGCATTCATTAATACATACTCTTTGTGTCACTAAATCTTGATGTTCTCCTCAAGAGGTTAATATTTCATTATTTTTATTTGCAAGATGATAATTTCCTGATACTTTTTCTCCAGGAGTTTGAAACATCTACTTCAATTAATATTTTTATGGTGGTCAGAAAAAAATTAATTGAGAATATAGCTTGACAGGACAATATTTTATATATCTGTTATACTTAAGACAGGGGAAAAGTATGTATGTGTCTATCAATCCATCTATAGCTATCTATACCTGCAAGCATATCCCACATGTAGAAACATTCAAAGAATCTGTTCAGATCAAGTGATCTGCTGAAATAAAAAGAATCCTCAGTAAGCTCAAGTATCCAGGCCTGTGCTCACTAAAGCCATGAAGTGCACACCTCAGTGTAAGCACGTGTCTAAATTTCTTCCACCGTGCAAACCCCATATTTGATTTTGAGCACGTACTTCAGGGCACTGTGGAGTTAGAGCTCTGGCATTGTGTATTGCCACGGAAATCTCACCATTACAGTTCATCCTAACTTGGACACAAGCTCCAGATGCGTGGTTAATCCAATCCAGTGTCAGCATTTTCCAGTCAGACTGGAACTCTGCGTCGCTGGGGTTACGTTTGCTCCTAACCCAGCATGCTCTCCTATATTGGCACCCACTTAAACAGAATTAGCACGGTGAGTGTGAGGCACCAAAAAGCAAAGATTCATCCAGTGGGTGTTTCAGACACCTCACTGCTTGGTAAATTAGATGGGATTTTTTCAAAGATTCACAAGGAGCTTTTTTTTCTATTAGAATATCTCCAGTTTTTCCTTAACAGTCTGAACTCTGGGATGCTTAGTTAATTTTAGGTCTGTTACACTAGCAGAAGATAGCTAGCAGCATCGTTAATGGCCTGCTTGAAACAAGTACCATTTTAGACATGCTGGTGATTTTCATCAGTAAGTTCCAATGTTGGATGATTCAAGCAGCAGAACCCAAACTTCCTGACTTAGGTCAAGGAGGAGGAACCTGCTACTTATTTTGTGACCCATGTAAATGACTTCTGATTAAGAACATAAACTGTGGACAGACGAGTAGGAGATCCCATCTTTTATGGACACTAAGTCGTGAGGAAAATACTGACTTCTTAGAGTAATGCTGTGCCTTCCAAATGCAGCTTTACTGGCATTCTGCCTCCTGGTCCTGCACAGCCTCATGGCTCATCTAGTTCTTGCCTGGAGACCTTTTCAGGTCTTCCATGTGTAGAAGTTTCTAATTCCTACCAGCAGTGGCTGGTGTGCTGGGCACTTCTGCAGTGGTGAAGCCACAGTCCCTACCCACTGATCTGAGCAAGACTTTTTCTGACTTCCATGAGACTTTTCTCTCTCAGGTAGCTGTTTAAGATTACAACTGAGTTACCCACAATCTAAGCAAAATATACTGACCTCATGGAATAATTCCTTCCTGTAGTTGGTAGGTAGGAAATTTTATAATAAAAAAAAAAGATAAACTGGAGAAAAATATTTTCTCTGTTTGTGAAAGACAGTGAATCCTTCCCACCAATCTAATAAGTGATATATAAAATCTTAGTAGAAATAGGTTTTCTTCAAAGGTGCAGCAGCTAATTTTCTGTCCCTTTGGATTATGAGAGTTTGTTTGTATCAGTGATAACTTTTAGAATTGGATGTTCTACACTGGGTTTCTTTTCTTAGAGACTAACCTATTTTCTTGCATTAGCTCAGAATAGTACAACTAAGCATATGGAACTTGGCAGATAGAACCAAGCATTTGCTGTTACATAATACAGACTCTGAAATGGAAAAATATGGCAAAGGCCTTATTTTCTTTTGGCCAAAGTGCTTAAGCACAGGATAAACTTACATTTATAACTGAGATTTACAGGTAACATACAATATTGTTTTGTGGAAGCAATTACTTATGAAATTGTTTTGCAACAAGTGGGTGTTTGCTTGCTTAACAGCAAAAGGTAATGGAAAAACCTGAATATCCTTCCACCCATCATCTATCCATCCTGTTGCCGTTGTTTGTGTATCAAATTTTCACTCTACTTTTCCTGGGATTGGAAGTCAAAGTCCAAGCTTTCACAGTTTTTCATTGCAGTTCAGCACTTTGGATTTGCATATGAAAACCTGATATTAAATAATACTCCATGTGATACAGAGCAGCACGTGCTCCATATGACTACATCCATTTCCAATGTGAAGCCACGAGAAATAGTATTGCTTAATATCCTGCATAATGAAAACGAGTCTAAAGTCACAAATACATCATTATAATTCAAATATTTAGGAGGCACTAAAAGCAGATAAACTCTTATAGGAGTAAAATTCTATTTTCTTACAACCATAAAATTTTGTCAAAAGATGAAAGAAGAATGCTTATTTCCCCAGGAAATAGTTTTCATTTTATTTCTTCTTAAAATATTAATTTTCTTCTATGCTGAAAAAAAGTGGCTAGAAAATATACTTTTCTTTTGCCCCTTACACTGTGCCATGAACGAAGAAGTGCTGTGATTTTTTCAAGGTCTTAGCTTTATCTGCTGGGCCATAGCATCAGAGAGTGGTTGCTGCTATTGTGTGCCATACAATGTATATTTTATATACATATTTCTGTACAGGAAACAGCAGCTGGAGCAGGGAAGGGAGGGGCTAAAAAACAGGGGTGTTTTCAGCAACTGACTTGAAGTATCTAACGCAGGAACTTGCTTCCCTATATAACAGAGAGTAGTCAACCTCACTGGGAATGAGAGCTGTAGTTTTTGTACCTTAAGAATATTACCAGTTTTCCATTATCTGGGGCAACAGACAGTGGAACAGAAGAGCTTACATAAAAAGGTAGTAGTGCAAGTGCAGTCACAGGAGCTCAGCATCAGGTTGTGTCCCCAGACCCCCTCTTTCAACTCAGCAAGAACTTGAGCACCTTCAGACCATGCTTCCCATGAGGGCTGGATTTTGATTTCCCTCCAAAGAGTCTGGCATGCCCAGCTCTCTAGCAGAAACAGCTTTCTGGGCAGCACTTCTAGATCTAGCACGTGAACCTTCAGATCCCGTCAAGTGCTGGGGTATCCCAGTTGGAAACAACCCTTTCCTGTAACCCAGTGAAACTCTTTGGTAAGCTTTGGGCCCCCAGACAACAGGATCCTGAAAGCTTATCCTCCTAGAGAAGTTCTGTCAGGGAGCAGGTCTGCCTGCTGAGGCTCTATCCCAAGCTGCAGAGAACTTGTGTCCTTACAATCTCATTAATCCAAGGAGCCTCTTCATGAAACCACAACCTGTTCTTAGCCAGACAGAACGACCTTGTTTTGTGATACTTTTTCTAGAAGCTACTTCTAACTTCTCTCAGCTCACCTCAGGTGAGAAGGATCTAAACCATAACGGCCCAGCTGCTGCTGTGTCCTTGCCTCACTGGCAGGCTTCAGAGACCATTGGGCTACTGCTCCTCCCTTTTCTTCTTCTCCAGTAGCAGATTGGCTGCCTTTGTTTAATGCTTTCTGGAGGCGAGGCTTGTTTCTCAGGTGCTGTTTCAGAACCTCTGATCTACTCCCCAGGATGGCCAAAGGATGGATTTTGGAAACAGAAAGCTTCCCTGAACAACTTAGAAGTCTATGTAGGTTAGTTCAATACAAACCAATGCAATGTGAGGTCTCATTTTTTTTCCTCAGAAGGTGGTAAATTCTTTTGTGTGCGCAAGTGAAATTGTTCTTGGTAAGAAAGCAATGTGTTATGTGATGGGCCTCTTCAAAGAAGAGAAGCATTCAGTTACTATCACCTAGTCATTACTGTGCTGCTTGCTAGATCTCAGCATTGTTATTCTGATGGTGAAATGTAGGCAAAATGAACAAAATTATTCTCTGAGAGATTTGGCTTGAAAGTATATTACAAGTCGTTCTCTAAGGGCTTGTATCCGCAGAAGATAGGAACTGTATTTTAATAATACTTGCATGTGCTTTGTAAAGCTGCTCAAAGGTCCCTTGTTGAAGTTAATTTCAATTTTGCATGCAAATGTTCAACTACATTATTGTAATATTCTTATACGTAGAATGTATTCTTTCGAAGTTTACAATACTTTTATTTTGCTTTTTTTAATTTGCAACTAAATTAGTAAGTTCTATGTTACCAAATATTTTCTTTAGGGATATAGTCCCTTTTACTTTTTTGGTTCAGATGATTCTCATAGTGAGGACTCTTCAAAGTTTCTTTATAGTTACAATTCAAACTATAAACATTTTAATAGTTGCGTGTAAATATTTGTTGAGGTTTGCTGGCTGTTTTGTCCTACTGTTTTTCCTAAGTAAAAATGTCTTTTTCATGGATCCTGAGTATTGATCAAGCTGTTGTCAGCCCTGGGAAAAAAACAGGCCTCTCTTCTATTCCTCCTCTGTGGCCGGGGCTTTCTACAAGTTTTCCTCTAAACTGTAGTGAAAATAAGACCGTGTAGTCTACTCTAAAAGCAGCACAAACAACACAGTTGATATTAGAACAGCAAGCTGCTTGTCAGGGAGTACTTGCAGGGTCTGAAATCCAAAGCAGGGTGAATGTTACAGAATTTCCAACCATTTTATAAGAATGTGTTCGCTGGAACTTGGCTTGGATGTTAGCTGTAACAGGAGTATTGTATGCAATCTGGCAGAGTGTAGATCTTCTGGACTCCAGTTTTGGCATGATCTGATTCTAATTGAGTCTTGTTTTGTAACATAACAGCTACTAAAAATGAGTGACAAGGGATGTAATGATTGCTACCTACAAACAAATCATAGGCTTGTCTGCTATATTCACTGGAGAGAGTTTAAAGTGGACACTGACTTTTAAAAAGAATTTGATCCTTTTTTTTTTTTTTTCTGATATGTGATAGAAATTCTGGTCTGCTTACGAGATAACTTCAGAGTCTTCACCTTTCAGCTTCAGTGTGTGAATAAACTCTAGGAAATGGAAGTGCTTGGAGATGTTAAAGAAAGCCAATGTGCTATACTCACCTCACATAGTGAAGAATGGAGAAAATTGCATTGAACAGACAGTGTTATAGGTGGGACAAAGGTGGGCCTGTGATTCGTTGTAAAAGCTCAGCCACAAAGCCTTAATAATGTGAAATTTCCATGTATCTTTATAGCCAGGAAACCTGCAGTTAGTGCTGCTGAGATGTTAATGAAAAGAATGGGAAGGAACCCTTTAAAAGTAGGTTCAGGTGGAGCAAAAATCCCTTTCATTTGCAACAAGTGAAACGTGTAGGGCTTGAAAAGAAGTGGTACATAAATACATTGCTGTTAATTTAGAACCAGTTATTCCTTTTCTTAAAACTTTGAGATTTCAGTCTCAACCTTCTGTGACAACTGGCCCTGCTGTATAAACAGCTTTAACCTAGGATTACACCTCTACTTGCACTGTCATTCTCCCATAGTCAGCTGTAATCTAGACTATTCCTCATGTACTGCTGGTAGTGTGCTTTGGGATGGTTCCAAGTGTCCTCAGCTCCCAGGGGCTGTGGAGTCAGATGGAGAGGAGCTGTGCGTCTGCACAGACAGGGGGGACCCAAGGATGTCTGTCGGGCATGGTGTCACCTGAGATGGTAAAGTTTATATATGGTCAGAAACATCCACAGGTAACTCCTTACCAATCTGGGAGCCGAAGCAAAACCCCCAATGTACCCAGGTACCCAGTTCTGGAAGATCAGAATCACTGCTTGCAAGGTCATGTCTTTGTGAGAGCATTACAGTGTGTTCAGCGTGGTACCAGCTTTCCAGACCTGCAGCCTGACGTTTGTCAGGCAATAACCCTTTGGATGCAGATGCAGCTTCCTTAAATTCCATAAGGAACAGATCTTTCTTTTCCCTTCTCGCATAAAGGTGCAAAGTCCAGATGTGGACTGAACTGCCACTGAAGGGCTGGGCTTTATTTGTGAACATTAAAAAGAGAATTGGCAGTTCTGTTAGAAATGACCTGGCAATTCACACACAGAGTTGTCTAAGAGATGACTGCCTGTACTCTGGTGTGCTGTGAGATAGATAGCTCTCAGGTTTGAGGTGAAAGGAACTTTGGAAAAGCAAACTGAAAGTTAGGAGACAGTGAGGTATAGCTGAGAATGCTGGATAGCATAATCACAGTGAAGTATAGGACTGGAGTAATTACTTTAAAGTGTTCCTATTAATGAAACCCTGGGAAAATCACCTTAATCTCATCATCCAGTGTTGCTTTCACTCCGCATAGTATTCAGTCTGTTTTGAAAAGGCTGTGTATATATTTCATGTGCTAGTGCTAACATAGTAAGAGCACATGGAAATGCTCTAAAGATGGGAGCAAAACCCCTCTCATGAGAAGAAGAACAGATGCAGAGCTATAACCCTGCACCTGGAAATCTTTCACACGGCAGTTCCGCGCGTTCCCAGCCGCCCCAGAAGGACAGCAACAACACAAGCAGCTGATAATGGGATGGGGAGGAATGTGTTGACCGTGGTGATGACAGGGTGATACATTTACCCTGGAGAGCACCAATGCACCTGTGAAATATTAGACTGTGCTTTTTTCCTAGGAGATCATTGTAGAAATAGTTGAGAGTAAGCTACAAGATGGAAGGAGAAGGCAGTTAAAAGAGGCTGGGAAGAGGTACACGATAGACGCTTGGAGAAAAGCAGCCTGTGCTTATTTCAGAGCTTTGGAAGCTCATTCCATTCTCATTAAGAACAGATCCTGTGCAGGCAAAGCTCTATCCGTGAGACTAATTAAATACATTGGAATTAGTAAACAAGGGGAGAAAACTAGATTATGCCAAAAATAAATAATTTAACGTGTAATTAGTGGCGTAGACTCGAGGAAGTAAAAGGGAATGTTGCAGAAAGCTGATTTGGTTGCACTGTGTATTCCTAATTTCTGTTTTCTGTTAACACACCAAATGGTACAGAAAACATTCCGTGCATGAAGAGCATCAAAGCTGAGATTGCTGTTGGTTGGGTATCAGCTGGCTTTCCTGCTTTCTTGGAACGTTACCTTCAGCACTCACAAAGAAGTAATGCTTGTGATGAAAGTTAAAGAAAGCTCTGCCTGTTAGGATTGCTGTTCCCAGGAATGATCCCTTTCCGTTTTGGAGTTCCCCTGTGGGATGAAAGAACTAAGATGTGCTTGTCAGTTGTTATTTTTTTTTTGGGGGGGGGGGGGGTAAGAAGGGAGATTTGGTCAGTGGGGGTTTTTTGTGCTGTTTAATGTAGCCTTATGGAAAACACAGCCGACCTTAAACTGTCTTGTAAAGCACACGTGTGTGGCAGCAAGTTTATGGGGAAGATTCTCCTCAGCTGCTGTTGTGTCTGGGAGACGCAGAAATAGATTGGGCAGTTTACCTACTTCAGTATTCTGTTGAAACTTGATGAAAACGTGTAACCTTACACAACGGCTGATAAGAAGAATAGAATGCCATCTGTATGAAATAGGGAGTGTGTTTTAGGCAGGCTTGGGAACAGATGCTAGCTGACATGTTTTAGCCAGAAACTATGAAATTAATGATAAAGCTTCCCTGGGAAAAAACTCTTTCTGTTAAGTATTTCAGGAAAGCAGTTCTGAGCTTAAAATGTCCTCACAGGCAATTGGATGAGGGCTGATTTGGCCTGCCACCAGGGAGAAGTAGATTCTTCACTGGCAACACCTGAAAGGAAAGGCAAATGCTGAATAGAGAGTTTAATGCTGAAGCAAATAGCTCTGAGGAACTCGGAGCCAGGTTTTATAGTGTGAAGAAAGGGCCAGAAGATACCAGGACACAGCAAAAGTGGAACACCTGGATGTAGAATACATTTTCAGAGATGATAGATTAGATTTTCTTAATCTTTCTGTTGGAATCACCATGAGAAAGAGAAAAATGCCTGGAAAATGAATTAATATTTTGGCATGCCACCCAATATTACTTTGCTGGTGAAGTGGACAAAATCAATATTATATTTAGGAGTACATTATGCTGAGTTATGCTGACCTCATTAAATATATCACTAACAAATGGCTACAGTACAGTCAGTAGCAGGACAAGATTTAAATCCTAGTTTGCTGAAGCTTCCTTTCAAGGCAAAGATGTGAAGTAGCTTCTTCAGGACAGGGCTGGCTGAATTTACCTGATACTGTGAAGATGATTAGGCAGAAGTTTAGCTGCTGTCAGCTGAAGAAAGGGAAGGAAACTAATTGAAATCTCAGTGCATCAGGAGACCTCTCAAACAGCCCTCAGAAATGTGCTAAAATGAGTCTGGTCACACACTTGAAAATAGCGGAGGGGAAACTTGGTGGAAGGGCTCTCTGAGACTCATCTGCCTTGTGCTTCAGGGGATGGGATGGTCTGGCTCCAGGTCATGTGTGGGGACACTGGGCTCTGCTGCCAGCAAGCTGCATGGCTTTCTGCAGAACTAAAAGCTGCCTAGCAGCCTGCAGAGGAGGCTCAGAGAAGTACTGTCAGTGTGTTTAAAAGGAAGCAAACAAGCAGAAATGTGTAAGGAACAGTCCTAAATGAAAAAGATTTTTTTTTTCAGACTCCCTGTATTTTATTCTTGTGTTTATTACTTTAAAACTACTCTAAGTGGATGTAGATGGTCTTCAGAAATGGCATAATACAAAATGCTGGGGGAATATGGGCTTGGGACAGGAAGAAATGCATACTGAAGTGTTCAAATTCTTAAGAGACCAGAAACTTCAGAAAAGGATAATTTACTCTCTTAAAGAAGAGCAATGTACAACACCTGAGAAAGGTCTGGTAAGTCCTAGGTCACTACCACATACCTTCTCTCTGCAGCAGCACCCAGCTACAGCAAGAGGCTGGTTTATTTTGCTTCAGTTCGTGAGGCACACGCTGCTTCCATACTACTAACAGCTATCACACAGCTTGTGGGTTTCTTTATTATGTAGTGGGGTTTGTTGTTGGTTTGTTGGCTTGTTTTTAAATGGTGTCTGATGTTGAAGCTTCTGAAAAAGACAGTTTGCTGCTCTGGGGTAAGATTTTGGTTCCAAGTGTCTAGGGAGAGTTTGAAAAACGTTGCAGTATGATGTTATAGTAATCTAACAGGTGAAACCTCTTGGAAAGGTGTGTGTTTGATAACAAACTAAACATTGCAAGCCTTGTTTCTTCAGGAAATGAGACTGACTGTAATCTTTCTGTCTTTGTGCCTTCCCCTAACAACTTTTGAAGCCATTGATTAATTTTAACCAGAGCTGAAAATGGATATCAATCTCTAAGCTACTCGATTTCATGAAAAAGCTAATATAAAAAAAATGAGCTCCATGAAAACACAATCCACCTCTTTGACCCCCCTACCAGTACTCTCCTTAGGAAAGGGTGGTAGTGGCAGCTCAACAACTCTTTAGTTAACAGGTAATCTGTAGGTGGCAGCAGTGGTGTGAATGCCCCGATTGTTTCTGTCGGGTTAGTGCTTTTGTAGACATAGGAGAATCCAGTTGTGAGTGCGAAAGCTACAGGAAACCAGTCTTCTAATTCTGCTGTCTGTGTTTCAAATCAGTTTTACTTGAGGTGCCAGTGTGAAGAAACCATAAAGGGGATTAATATTTTGTTATTAAGCTATAGGCACCTAAGAAGCTATAGGCTCCTTACTAAAAATATTTAAGAACTTGAAGGGAAATGTGACATTCAGTTTTGAATACACACATTTGGATACTAGATCATTTGGCTAAATGAGCTCATTAGTATTGATTGATCAGTTGCCTTCCAAAGAGATAATCAGGGGGTAATCTTGTTAGAGACAATGGACTACTTAGCACGACTCAGTGTCAAAGGGCCAAACCTTGATTTGAGAGGAGAGAAGAACCTTGTGGTTCCACCGGGACTGTTAAAATGAGAAAGGCAGGAGGGACTCGGGCCAAGAGGAAGTGAGTTTGTGCTGGGTCTCTAAGAGGAGGCTGCAGCTGGCTGATCCAGCAGCTTGGCTTTGTGCAGATGGGGAGGGTCAGCTCCAGTTGGGTATCCTGCAGCACTGCAAGCTGAAGCTTATCATCTATTTCTGCTGCTGTTGGTTTTTAAAGTGAGAATGTAAAGTTTGTGGCAAACGTTGGAGTGAACTCTATGGGTAATTCCTAGGAATGACCATTAATCAGCTTTCAAAAAGAGTACTGCAAACTTTAATATGGCCAAGTATTTGCTAATGGGCAGCTCACAGATAATACTGAGGTGTAAACAGCTTTGGGAAACTGTGCTGCTAGGCATTATACTGGCACTTGGAAGAAAGTTAGCTCTGAACACCAGCTGTATGTTTACTATCTTCTGGAGTCTTAATTTCTGGATTGTCCTGGTTTGAGAGAGAACAGAACAAAATTCTGTACAGTGATTTTACTGTTCAGCTCATTTCTTCTAACTACCTGCCCTTTGGGAAGTTGCTGATGTGGTTTCCCAGGCAGTGGCTGCTTCTAGCAGTGCTCACGCTCCATGTTTAGAGTTGGTACCAAGGCTTGGGCTGCAGACCAAGGCTACTGCTGGGTCTCGTGTGACACGCTGAGGGGTGCAGGAAGTAAAGGGCCACACCTGCAGGGAGGAGGGGACAGGACAGGGGACCCTGAACTGACCACCAAGAGATTCCATCCCATACATGTCACATGCAGCATAAAGCTGAGGGGTCAGGAAGGTCAGGCCCTGCTCAGCTCACCTTGGGTCATCTGCCATTTTCTTCTTCAAGCATCTGAGGAGGACTCTTTTCTGCCTTTGATCCTGAATCCAGTTTCAGAATGCAGCTCCTGAACACAGTTTCTGTCTACAACTGGGCCCAGTCTGGGCTTTTCCTGGTGCCTGCTCTACAGCATCGGTGCTGACAGTGACATAATTGCCGTTGGGGGGAGTGGGGGGGGGTTCTATGGTGTTCATATATTCCATTTTTATTATTATTATTTTCATTAAAGCTGTTGTGGTTTCCTTTTCTGATTACTATTTGGTATAACTTATGCAAAATTTGAGAATGATTCTAACTTCTGCATTTATCAAGGTTTCACACTTGTTGAACTCTTTGGGCTGGGACTTAATACATGATCTTGTAGTTCTGAAGAAATGCCTGTGACCAACGAGCTGGGGCTTACAGATTCACTCTTCAGTAAGTCATCCTGGCTGGAGAAATCTGTGCACGTGTTCTGATGCTGCAGTTAATCTCATCCTCACCCCGATATTCCAGGCTTTGTTTCTGAGCCCAGGCAGCTCAGTGGGCACCAATCAGTGAGGATTTCCAAGCAATAAGGCAGACTGAAAGATCTTACCTTTCAAATCATCTTGTAATACACCTGCAAAAAAAATATTGAATGACTTAAAAGTGTTACAAGACTTTAAAACCTGCAGGTTCCTTTAGGAACATGGAGATGATTCTGTTGATTTCTGCACCTCTGTTTCACTCGGAGAGAGCTCACTCTTGCTTGTCTGTCACAGGCTGTCACTTGAAGCATCACAATGTAGGTGGCTGAGGAACTGGGCTGAGCCAGCACTATTCATATGGACTGTAGCTCTGGTTGGCACTGGGCAAGGATCTGCAATAAGCAAGCACCAAGTCTGTGCTGGAGCAAGAGATTGTGTATAATTCAGGCTTGGGGCTGTGTTTGAAACACAAATGTGACTTCAAGTGTCCCCTTTCTTGTGGCAGCCATGCTGAGGGTCCCCTGATGGTAAACTTGGGCTTTGTATCCCGATGAATATTTAGGACGTGCATGGCAACAGCACCAACAGAGGATCAGGGGCTTGGGGTTCAGATCTTGGGCAAGAATGGCTTTGAGACTGTATGAGTCTGAGACTAATGAGTAAAAAGCAGTTTCTCCTGATACTGTTTTGTCAACTTGATTCTTTCTTGCAAGGAAAGTTCAAGTCTTTTGTTTTGCTCCTTAGTACTATTTATTTTGCATCCCAAACTTAATGAAAAACAAAAAGCTTCTCATGGTTGACTTAAATCACACTCTTTTTCTGTTGTTTTCAGAGACACACTGTGCAGAAAATCACTTCTTGCAGTGAATGCCCCATGATTTAAAGTCAGACCCCTGGTAACTATTCAGGCTTATTCCTTGGTGATCTACAGCAGCTACTGTTGCATGAAATGGAAGTGGTTGGCAAAAGCTCTTCTGGTCATCAAACCACTTAAAGTATCTTCCCGGGGGTGCACATGTTAGGAAGTTTGTTGGCCAGCAAAAACTCAGGTTTCTTGTAAACCAAACAATTTATTTAGACATTTACGTCTGTATTTTGGTATTTAAGTGGAAGCTCAGACAGGCACCACAGGTTGAATTTACTTGGGAAACCTAACCCATAGTCACTCCTAAAGCTAGCTGTAGTGCTGCCAGCTTCTGTCAGCAACACAGCCAACACTGCCTGGGATACTCTGCATTTTAAAGAAACCCCACCAAGAACAATAACCAAAACAACCCAATAAAAAACCAAACCCCACCTCAACTCCGGATCTCATTCGTGTGGATAAGTAGGGAAATGTCTTTTAAAAATTAAGCGTTTCTCCACTAAACTCTGTCAGAGATGGAACAATGTCTTGAGGGAAATAAGCAGAGAAAGAACTACAGTGCCCACTACAGTACTGATACCTTATCCCCATTAAGCTGAACGGTATCAAGGGCTTACCAAAGAATGACTTCTCACTATTTCTGCATTCTACTCTGTTCTTGAGGTAAAAGTAGCATCCCAGTTATACGCTGGTGTAGATTTATGCCCAAGAACCCCAAGATTTAACGATAGCTTCACCATTCACCATTAAAAGCTTATTTGCAACGTTGCTGTCTCCTTCAGGGTATGCTCCTTCTGATCTAAAACACACCTTCTGAGTGTCTTCTTGGGAGCTGAATGATTGATGTGCATAGAACTAACAGAGGATGTAGCTTTCAGGTTTCTCCCATGGCTAGTTTCCGACCATGCAGTTTTGTCACTTCTTGCCCATAACACCACTTCCACTTTCTGGTTTTCAAGCAAGTGGCTATAACGTGGGGTTTGCCAAAGCATACTGAAGAATTGCTTGGTGGTCCTTGTCAGCACTTGATTTAGTGGGTATAAACTTGAAAGGTTTGATATGACATGGCTTTGGAGGGTCAGATAAATCTGCACCCCAAGTTGATGTCTGGTGAAGGACCATTCTTTTCCTTTCAGTACTGGTTGTAAGTGCTGTACTTGGCTGCTGTCTTAGTGCTTTGATGGCGTGGCGTTGAGCACAGTAGAATGAAGTGGCTCTGATTTGTTTCTAGACACAAATAAAAGGTTGGCTTGTTTAGAGGCATGGTCCAATGAGTCAGCAACTTGACTGGGATTCAAGGAATGTGAGTTGTATTACTGGCTCTTCCAGCATCAAGTACAGAGGCCTGGGCAGGTGGATTAGCCTCCTTTTGTTGATTAAACGGTGGAGAAGGCAGTGACAATTACATCCTTTGTGCAAGTTAGAGAAATAAATATGGTCTATGTATTTATAAAAGAAATGGATATTGCTGTCAGTGTTACTGGAGCAGTTCCAGCTGAAATGACTCCAGAGAGTTTGTAGCGCGAAGGTTTAAAACGGTTGTATTTCAGAGCTGCTTCTTGTGCTCTGTGATGGTAGAGGTGTCTGCCTTTATTCCACCTTCTATCCCTTCACCACCACCCTCCCAGTCCTCCTTTGCCCCTCAAATTAGGATTGAGGTGGCTCTTAGTTTTGATCCTTCCAGCTGTCAGGAGGCCCACCAGGTCCTTTCCTGACCTGTGGCCAAGGTGCTGTTGCTTGTGTATGTGCTTCCCCGATCAGCGCGCTCGGGGGGTTTCTGAGGTGACCTCTGCAGTTCATGGGATTTATGGCAGTGTGTACTCAGGTTATGTGTCAGTGTTACTGTGCAAACTCACTGCGTCTCTGTCAGAGGAAGAACAGCTATTCCCAACAAGCCTACAGGATTATCTTTGAACATATGTTCTCTATTAAGTGAGATGAGGAAAGTCACTTGGTTTTCTTTCCATTTGGAGGTTAAAATGGAGGGCTTGTCTAAAAACAGATTGTAGTAAATTGGAGGTTTATTTGAACAGTATGTCAACATTATTAACTTGAAAATATATACTGAATTGATAGGTTTCCTTTAATTACCTCATCCTGAAAGCTGTTCTCAACAAACAGACAGACATTTCAGAAGAGATTGGATCTGCCTGAAAATGTGAGAATCAGAGGAAAGCACGTGGCATTGCTTTTCTCGAGAGGACTTCTGTTGTAACATGTGCTAGATAAACTATGTGATGTCCTTGGCCCATTCTACTTCTTCCTCTTCAGAAGTAATAACAAATTAAAAAAAAAAAAAAGTAGTTTGTGCCCAGGTCCTAGGGTTCTACAACTGTGCCAACACTGGGCTATGCTTTGGGCATGGACAGCGTACTGGGTTGGCTGGCTTTTTGCTGTGACCAGTTTGAACCAAGTTAGGTGACTGGTATCCTGGAATAGACACTGTCCCTTGCCTGCACTGAGGGGTGTTTCAGATGGTTATGTAAATACTTCATATAACATAAACTTCACACTTCCTTGCTTTTAGACATTATTCTGAAGATTTTAATGATGTTGTATGTGCCAAGAAAGCCAATTTGCTTTAGCATTCCACATAATCATAGACATTTCGGCAGCATTCACTCAGCACTCCTTATGTATGTGCTACCCTTTCAGAGTGAAGAGCTAAAATTAGGGGCCTTCTAGATTACCCTATTGCAGAGCAGAAGCTGGGGATTTCTGAGGAAAACTGAGCTGCTTTAGTACAGTTAATGAGAAACATGTGCCAAGTCTGAATTTCTTCAACTCAGCACACAAACAGAGACAGTTTCATAATTTGGAGCTTGCAAATTCTTTCAGTACATAACCCATTTGAAGAATCCCCTTGTTTCTGACCAGGCTGGGTCAGTATTGCAGGTATGGTTTTCCTCATGGAACTTCCGAGCTGTTTCCTTCCAGGTGAAGCTCTGCATGAAGACTCATGTCCCCACAGAAACGTGACAGCAAAGCTCATCTGCCCTTGTGTTGGGAAGGTGTGCTGCAACAGTTGGAACTGAGCATCTTCCCAGCCTCGTGAGAAGTGGTTCTTAAGTCCACCATTTCAGCTCTGGACAGAGCGTGAAGGAAACGTGGCGGGTTTAGATCCTCCAAGCTACTCGTTGTCATCCTTTCCAGTGACTGTCTCCAGAAAGGGCAGCAGGCAGCAGTGCTGCTGGTTGACTAAATGAGCAGAGGATGTTACAGGTCTTTTAGGCAACCACTGTCTGTCTGGGAAAGGAACTGTGCAAAATTACCCTTCTTGTACTGCAAAAAAATAAGAAAGAAATAGCAGGTCTTGTCCCACGTGAATATTTTGTTCCGAGAAGCTTTGGCAGTGCCTGATCAATCAGTTTTCTGTTATTTTAAATACGATACTGAGTTTATACTTAAATCTGCACCCTATTGGTAAAAAGACAGCATTATTGTTGTACAAATGAATTTGTGTGTGTCAGTGACTCTGGCTGAAGTTCCTAAGCATTTACACAAAGAAATCAAGTGATGGTGCAGCATGTGATCCTGGTTTGTCACAGGAGGCACAGACACTTCCTTTAGCAGAGGAGGCTGCACTGCACGGTGTTTCCTGGAGAATCTGTGACTGCAGAGCACATGTTGTGAGTATCCTTCATTACTACATCCGAAGGTGTGGTGATTCTGAGGTGTAAATTGGCTTCCTATGTTGTTCAAGTACCAGAAGGTGGTCTGCTCCTTTCTTCTTTTGTCTTTGCATTCTCACATTGCAATGACTCTCAATCTCTGTGCCTGACTAGTACTGGATTCCAGCTGTCACCCTGGGTCCCTTCTCTCTGGGTTACGTTTCTCTTGACCTTGCCCAAAGTACTAAAGCAGAGCATGGTACCAGACTGTGTCCCAATGACATGGAAATTAATTTTCTACTTCCCATCCTTTCTACTGTGTACGTTTATTTTTATATGTTCATCCTTTATTCATGCACTTATGTCCACATTTGTGTTTTGCTATATTATTAGCATAATTTCCAAAATCAACCTCAGGAACATAATATTCTTAAAATACAATGGAAAAAGCTTTTGCAATGGCAAGTTTTGCAGTTTCTTGCTGTCCTTATAAAACTGTGATTGACGTTGGAGGACAGTAGTTTGTCACAGAGCATTTGGGACACTATTATAAAACCTAGTGGTCTTTTTGGGTTGTTTTTTTTTAGGAAAAAATAGCTTGGTCAATGAAAGTCTGGTCCTGGGCTCATGCAGTAGCATCAGTGACCATGTGTATCTGCTCTGATAACGTGCAGAACACATTTAGGGTGCCTAAACTGCTGCACAGGGGCTTGTTTAGAGCTTAGTGTTTTGTGAACACTTAGAGAAGAAAATTATTCCAAATGCCTCTGGATTTTTGTGGTACTATATTGAAGAAAAACAAGTAATTATCACCGTGTACAAGTCTAGCAGTCTCTGCTCTGTGGCCAAATTGCAGTGGAGTAGCTCCAGCCTCCCGAACTATGAAGTGTGCAGGAGCTGGTTGATATCAATCTTCTGCTTTCATCTCTTCTATCATTATTATCTAGTATGAACCTTGTGGTTCCTGTCATGGATCCTCCTGTGAAGAAGCTTTCCATTGTTTGTTGCCAATAGTGAGTATGTGTTAAAGTTTTCTATGCATTTTTGTGGCGTTTTGTGTGTCTAAACTCTACAAATGTAGAATGGGAACGATAATCTATTTTGTCTGAGGGCAATTAAACCAAGCCTTGGGATACTCCTTGGTTTGTTTTCTCTGCTTATAAAACAGCCTTTTGCTGTTGTAGAACAAGGCAGAAACCTTTCACCAGCTCAATTTTTTGCCTTGCGTTCCTAGATGAAGAATACAAGCAGAAGATAGACGTCGAGTGTATGGGGCTTTTGTGGCAAAGCTGTGGTAGCTGGGAGGTTATACAAGTGGCTTCTGTGAGAAGCTGCTGGAAGCTTCCTCTGTGTCTGGTAGAGCCAATGCAGCCAGTTCCAAGATGGACCCAGAGCTGCTGGCCAAGGCTGTGCCCATCAGCAGCAGTGGTAGCGCTCTGTGATAGCATGGTGAAGAAAGAGGGGGTGGGAGTTGCACAAGAGCAACTGCAATCGGAAGAGAGGAGTGAGAATAAGAGAGAAACAACTCTGCAGATGCCCAGGTCAGTGAAGAAGGACAGGGAGGAGGTGCTCCAGGCGTGGGAGCAGAGATTCCCCCGTAGCTTCTGGTGAAGATGATGCTTACTTGAAGATCTGGTTGAGAAGCTCTTTCTAAATAAGTAACAGAGGAAAGATAGGGATGATAGGAAAGAATACACAAAATTCTGGTTTTTCTTCCTTCTCCCCTTATTTGGGAAAGAACTGTAGGCAACTGATAAGAAGAAGCCCGAGCCGAAAAGCTTGATTTAAGAGAGGATTTTTAGAGTTAATTCCCTTCAGAATAGGAAGCAAACCAGAAACCTTCTAACTGCCCTTAAAGGAAGGGGAAAGACTGATGGGTGGTTGTTTTTCTTCAGCCTTCACTTACATTACTATATGAGTGCAAACAAAAGTCACTCTTCTTCAGGGTAACAGAAGGCTGAAATGAAGGCTCAACACTTCCCTGAGTGCCCTTACCCCCAAAATGCTTTCACCCTTATCTCCTAAGTAGTCTTCTGGCAAAACTGACCTGATTTTGTGTAGTAATTTTATTTTTCTTCATCTTTTGACAGAAAATGGCTTTGTTAGCGTGTGTGTGTGTAGGGGGGTGGTGGTGGTGTTCCAAAACAACACAGTTGTTTCCCCCTACCATCATCCAAGTCTTATAGGAACTGTTTCTGATTTTACCAAGAACTTCATGGCTGCTTCTCTCTTCCCTAGTGTGTTCAAAATAGGTTGTGAAGGGTTTTAACTTCATGGAATGGAGGAAGAGCCCTTAAACTCGAGTGAAAGATGAAAAAGAAGTTTCTGGTACTGTCAGTGTGAGTGAATGAATGAAGACATGCTTGTGCTTCACATGGAAATAGATCTCAGAGACCTACAAAAGGACAGTTCAAAATCTATTTGTTGAAATTCCTGACTACCAAAGAGAAACCTGTGCTTTATAAATAAGGCCTTGTTACAGAACAGCTGAATGCTCCTTGTGAACTGTTTGTGTCATTTTGGAGAATTTCATTCTAAATTGTAAGTTTTCTTTTCTCTGGGGTTTGAAAAAGAAACCAACTGGTCCATGAGCAAACCTGCAGCACACCTAGGCTGAATCCATAGAGACCAGTAGGCCTGCAGCTAATGGCCTGCGATTCTGCCAACTAGACAGCACTCCCAGTATGAACTCCATTTGAAAAGCCCAATCTGATCGTAGCAAACGCTGCAGCACTGTGTCAGGCTGGAAAGGCTGTGTTGTGCTGTGGGATCAGAATTAAGGATTCTCTTGCATTTTGATGTTTTCAAAGGTACTCAGTTGCCTTCATTGCCTCTTCCCTTCTTTGGTTACCGATTGCTTCCGCAGCAGCAGGACAACAGACTCTTCTTTTTGCTGGTGCAAGGAGTAACCTGATTCTGCCCTTAATTATTAAGATGCTTTATTGCTGCAGTTCCTGTTTTTTAATAAAAATACCTTACAGTAAGCAATATACTGTCTGAGATTCTGTCTTCCTTGCCTTGTCAGTCCCTTCCTGGGCACAGGGAGGAGGCCGAGGAGGAAGGGTTTGAGCATACCTGCGGTCGGGCAGCAGCAGAGAAAATGCTGCCAGCTGCAGCAGATGTTTCTTACACCTGCTAAGCTCTTTCTAGCAAGCTGGCCTGGCACCCGCTGGTTGTCAAGTAAGCAGGAGTACAGTTGGATCCCATTCTGATTTCATTTTTAGACAGTCTCAGTTTTTCTGTTAGCTGTTTAACGAGTGAATGTCCTGAGCAAACCAAGGGTCCCGATGTCTTTGCAGAACCCAAGTCTTTGGCATCCAGACTGGTGACATGAAAGCCACAAATCCCGTAAATGTAAGTGCTGCACATAAGCTACATTTGGGAGCTACGTGGATTCCATATGTACATCTTCATACATATGGACATGCGTGCCCCACCTCTCTCTTCCCAGAAGAGGAAGAAGAGAAGCCTTCTGCTCCGTAACAGTTTTTTTCTTGGTAGGTTTCAAAGTGTTTGTTTGAAAAAGAGTTTTAAGAGTTGCGTAGAAAACACCCCCCTTTTGAGTACAACCGTAGGCAGCGTCATCACTGAATCCCTTACTTGCTAGAAAATGGACAGGATGAAGCATGGATAGGTGTGAGAGGATAACCTGGGAAGGTGAGGAGAGCACTCACGTGTGAAATGATCCGACTGGATACCCGTGGATCATCTCATCTTGAAGATAACTGTTTGCATGTAGTTTTGCACTTGTGTTTTTTTCCTCCATCTTTCAAGCTGTTCTTAATTCCTCACTGCAAAAGTGAAGTTTCTGATGAGATGGAGTGACTCTTAATTAATGTTTGTCTTTTGTGAAAGCAGCCTGAGGTGCACTGCAAAACATAGCAGGCTCGTTCAGTTCAGCAGCCCTACCGTGTGACCAGCTGCCAGAGGTTTGACTGTGGAGTCGAAGTGAAAGGCTTATAATCAATTGGGAAAGATACGTAGCTGGGCAGGGAGAAAAGGGTTTCCATTTTGATTTTTAGATAGTGACTTGAAGGTCACGGAGAAGATTCACGTGAAAGGAATTGATTTTTGCCTCCCTCTTCTAAAGGATCTGAGTTGAACACCGTTGAAGGATTTTCTGTGAGATGTTCCTGCAGCTCTGGTGGTGACAGTATCTTGGCTTCACTTCGGAATTTTATTCTAAATTTAGGATTCCTCTTTTCCTCTCTCTTGGAAATGTAGTTGTTCCCTTCCCTGCTTGGTATCAATAACAGTCTGCCTCCCTTTTAGCATTATTTCTGCACTCAATACTTGCCTAGTGTGTGAATCTCTTTATATCTTCTGTGACTATCACCATGCTATGGACATAGTTTTTTTTCCTGCTTTCACAGAAGCAATTTACAATAGATGAATAAGGTGAATAAATGTTGGCAGTTCTGGGCAGCCAGAGAAAAGCTTGATCACAACAGACTTAGTTATGAATCAAGAAAATGTCCTTGCTGCCTTCTACCACATTTCCAAAACTCTTTTTTTTTTTTTTAATGTTTTGTTTTTTTCTTGTTTTGGATTTTTTTTGTTTGTTTGTTTTTTTGTTGTTGGTTTTGGTTTGGGGGGGGGGTTGGTTTGTTTTTTTTAGTTATCCATGTTTCCTGTCTTTTCTTGGCAGAAAGTAAACCAAAATCAAATAGGAACTAGTCAGGAGGATATGCCTGAAGGACAGATTATTATCATTACGATTATAACTTAATTTCTCTATCAGGCCTCTTGCTAACATGTTGCTACAGATTTACATGTAGCTGCATCAGTCCTGCTAGCAATGCTGCTGTGTGAAATGGCTCATCTGCCTTATGAAGAGACAGCAGGCAGCAAGACAAGAGATCAGCCAGAGCATCTACAGATGGTTTTCATCTGATCCTCTGTGATTTATACACTGTCATAGGTATGTGTGGTGTTTTATAGATATACAAAACATGAGAGTTTCCTGTCCTGAGGGCCTTACAACATGTAAGATGGTAAATGAAATCCTGCAAGATTTCTGGTCGTACTGTTCAGTGCCCGGTGTGTATAGCTCACAGCTAGTGCAGTGTGGAATGTGCCTGCTTCTTGCCAGCTGCCTCTGTAAAGGGGAGAAACAGGTTTCAGTGATGTGCAGTCAATAGTGAGAGAACTGGTAATGGATCCTTGGGGCCTTTAATACCCATTTCAGCCTACCTCAGGGCTGCAAGGCCAGTGCTCTTATTTAGACCTGAAGCCTATTTTGTTAACCAAGAGGACTTGCAGAGATCCAAAGCACGTGGAGTCCCCAGTAAAGACCAGCTATGTGTGTACTGGTGTTAGTAAACTGTGTGCTGTACAGGGGTCCCCAGGCAGCAATCTCTTCTCATGTCACTCAGCTGTACAAGAAATCATTCCTTCTAATCTTGGTCAGTCTAGAGGAACACAGTACTAGGTAACAGGCACCACTTTTGCTATGGCCAAAACATCAATATTTATGAATAATGAAGGATTTTTTAAGCTGATGTATTCAGCTGAAAATCAAATGGATAATGCCTTCAAAAAAGTCAAAAATCAGTCAGACACTGTATGGGTCAGATCCCTCCATACCTGAAAGCACTCGAACGTTTCGGCCTTAGCAAGATCCTCTTCAGTGTTGTAAACGGATCACGTGTTCTGTTCTTTTTGTGTATGGCCCAAGCATATAGCACAGCTTATTGCATGGATTTGCAGGCTGAACTGAGAGGGTTTTTTCAGAGAACTCCCCTATATAAACAGAGCTGGGGTTTGGTTTTGTGAAGTTAGTCGCAGTAGCAAAGCTCAGAACCACGCTTAGCGTTTCCGTTTCGACTGTGTGTGCACACATCTTTCTGTTGGGCAGGGCAGGGTGAATCGAAGAGCTGTGGAGAAGAATGACAATTAACTAATAACCCGACTAATGAAATGATGACCATCTCAGAAGCGTTTTCATAAGTCTGTTTTAAGGTTGCAAAGTTATAAACCAATGGCATATTTTTGCTAGTATTTGACAGCTACCGCTCTGGTAGAATCCTCACCTTCAGAATATGTCTGATGAAAAGGTGTCAATGTTGCACTGTGGTTTTCCCACTTTGTGTGATTAAATATTGACTGGAAAATGTGATCGTGAAATGATTCTTCCTTCAACACAAAGCAAGTTGTGTGTTAGGAGTGCAATCTGAGAAGCAATTTTGTGGCCTCTAGTACTTGGTTAAGAAGTTCTTGGCTCCTGACAGATAAGGTTGGTTTTTTTAGTCCTGAATTCTGAACCTGGGAAACGTTAGCATTGACCTCATTAGCTTCCTTCAAGCACAATTGCCATTTTCCCACACTACTTAGGAGTGATTTATCTTCTTCAAAATGTCCCTGTGTGATACAGACCTTGATTTTATTTTTTTTTTCAGTTACTTTTGATTTGTGGTGTCATAAACATTGTTGCCTGATATCTTTGACTCTATAAATACCTCCCCCACCTCACCTTCGGTTCTGTTTTCCTCCTCCCATGTTATTCCTCAGTTCTGAGATTTGAGAACAACTTCAGGACAGAGTGAAAAGCATTCCAAGAGGAAGAAATCCGGAAGTTGGAGGCTCAGAAGAGTTAAGTCAGGGTTTTCCTTGCTATAAAATTACTGGGCAGAAGCCAGGAGCATGAGCTAGAGAAGAAGAATTGCAGAAGTTGTTTTTCTGTGTGTTGCAGTCTGGGGGAGGAAAGACAAGGGGGGCTAAAGCAGGGCATGACTTCAGGGAAGGAGCCCTTTATGACAGCTTTCTGGGAGAGTGGAATTGAGGAGAAAAGATGGCCAGAAGAATCTGCATGAAGCACCTTTGTTTTAGCTTAGCTCAGACTGCTGCTTTCAAAATGTTCAACTAGGTTAATGTTGCCCTAATATGCTGAATTGCTTCCTCTATGCTAGTTCATTTAGAATTAGCCAGTTCCAGGCTGAGAGTGCCCCATTTCTTGACCAAGAAGCTGTTAACAGGCTCATAGCCATTTAAAGCACCCTCTGTGCCCCCCCATCTGAAACTTGGTGTCCTTCTGGTTTTCAGTTCCTCATTTCACATTGCAACAGGTCGAGTGAAAAGTGGTGGAGATACCGGGAGATACGGAGTGACTTGTGCACAAACCTCAGCTGATTCACTTGGCCTGCTGGAGACTGGGAAAACATCATTGTGGGGAGGATGGGAGAGAAGATTGTAAAATCCTGGGTGGCATGGAAAAGGTGATGAAGGAACAAGCAACCACACTGTCTTGTAATGCAAGGATTGGGTGAGTCTCAAGTGATGCTGAGCGGGTGGCAGATTCCAAGCGTGCAAAACCAGGTCTGGGGAACTTGTTGCCAAGTGGTAATATGAATGCTTTTAGGTATGCTTGAGTTCAGAAACTATGAGCCAAATGAAAGGCCGTGAGGGCCTTGTGAATGCCAACGTGTCCTCTGTGGTTCAGACAGCTCCCCAAACCCAGAGGACCATGCAGGTGCAGTATTCACTGCATGCTTGCCCTGCTCTTGTGCTCTTTCTTCACACACCTGCCACTGGGTGCTGTCGCAGAGAGTCTGGCTCAATGTGGCCGTTCATAGGGATCAGCAGATCATATTTGATAATACAATATCAAATAATCACTTGGAGATAATAGAGATTTGCTTTTGGAACCCCTTAAAGTGTGTAAATACTTTGGATGCTACTTGAATGCAGTGGAATAGCAGAGTGCCTCTTTTTCTCTTAGCTTTTAGTGCTTTTAAGCTCTAAGAGAACAATTACTAAAACCTAAAGCTATTCAGACAAAATGTTATTGCTGAAAATAAGGTTAAGCATGAAAATCTGCACGGTAAACGTGTTTGGTGTCTACGTTTCAAACAGGTACCCAAACGTTAAGATGCTGGCAGAGATTCAAACAAGCTACTATCAAACTTCAGCTGTTGCTTCAGCACACTGGGTGTGTGTTTGCCCCATTCCTGTTTGGTTCTAACAGTGGCAAGCTGCAAATGGAAATCATGCTGGCCACACCGTAGAACTGCCCTGCTCCAAGGGATGTCGACCCTTTGTTCCTCCCTTCCCACTGCAGTGCTGGCACAGAATTAATTCTGAGTAGCAGGAAGACTTAACCATGGCAGTAGCATTCAGCAGTCAGGTCCTCTGCCATCTGACAAGGGGTGAACTCCATCTGAAGCTCCTCTTGGGATGGCATGATTCACACTGTGCCTCTCCCCTGGGGCTTCCCGCTGATAATGGACTGGAATTGCCCAGTGTCTGCAGAAGTTATTGGAACTCCTACTATGTCTGTGTGCTTCTGCAGGAATATCACAAAACTCTTCTTTCTTTTAAAATCGCATTTAAAGTATGAACAAGCAGGAAGCTCTGTGGTAATTGGATGTTTGTAATGCAAATCTTAGTACTGTGTAACTAAAACCCACCCTGTTGTAGGAGGTGGCAATTCTGCACCGTAGCTCGGCTAACGTCAGCGTGTAGTGCACAGAAAGGTGTGTCATGTGAAGGTTTCTTGGGTTTCTTTATGTGGGAAGGGCAGGAAAACATCCGAAACCAATTCTTGTTAGGTAGAGCCATCGTAAATTATCTGAATCTACAATTCAAACCCTATGAGCCAGAGAATATCAAAGACACAGAAGAAAATTTGCAGCACTAGGCGGTCCCAGCGGTGGCACTTGGAAGCGTTCGTGGCATATAGATGTTGGGACATGTGTTCCCACTGCTGGGATTGCAGAGAACGCTTTGACTGAAGGCCGTGATAAGGACAGAGGTAGCTGCAGAAGGCCTCAGGTCACCATCAGCCATGGGAAATCTTGGTGTAGTACAGAAAGACAGAGGTTTCAGTTGCGTTTTGGAACGGGACGTTCCGTTCTGGGATAGAGTGCGGGTCAGCACGCTGCGAGCTGGTGGTGTCGGGGTAACCCAGGCTGGTGTTTTGGAAGCACTGTGCTGCAGACTCCTCTCTCTGTGAGACAGCTGAAGAATTCAAAATAAGTAGTGTTTGTATCCTGGATCTTTTTTTCCTGTGTGTGTTTAAGCAAAACAAGCGACACTTGCCTTGCGGTTGGTTGCTATAAGGCAAGGAAAAAGATGCAGAATGAATCCTCGGAAAGCCAGGGTTCATGGAATGTCTGCAGTGTTGAATATTCAAATCCATGACCTTCATGCCCATGCCCTTAGCAGCCATGGCAGTTTCAGGTAGACACAGAAAAGAAACACACATTGTTTGTTTCTCTGCCTTGAAATGTCAAAATTAAAGAGGAAGAACAAAAGGATTTCAAGAAACAAACCCACATAAATCCATTATATGGGACAAGTTGTAGGTCAGGTCTATGCTTGTTCTGAGGGAGACTCCTGGTAGATCTGAGAAGTAGAGTACAAGCCTCAGTACATGTCTGAGGGGGTTGGTTTGGGGTTTTTTTGGGGGAGGGGGGATGATGGGAGAAAAGCGAAGGAGCGATGAGAGAGTTCTGCTGTCAAATGTCTGTCATCACATACGTGTGTCATGGGAGCAGGGTGTAACCTGCTTTGGGCTCATCTGCGTATTACTAGGATTTGAGGCAGGAATGGAATCAGGGCTTGTGGCAGGTGCACTTACACTTCATCCTTCCATATGTTTTCCAAGCATTTTAGGGTCTCTTCTAGATAATAGGTGTTTCCTTTAATTCACTTAATGTTTATTGCCTTTTCTTCCTCAGTACATGCAGTCAGGTTAATTCTGATGTGATTTCTACCTGCACTTGCTTAGCCTGGCACAATGGAAATGCACTAGTAATAAGGAGAGAAAGAGAAGAAAATAATAAACTAATTTACAAAGTAAAAGCAGTCTTCTAGTAGTTGACACTATGAAAACCATGAAATGCCTACATGTCCCTAGTCAGTGTAGAGTCTTCCATGTCTTCCCAGTTTTTCCCTTTGGAAATATCAAAATTTATGCTGGACTCTGTCAATTAATATCTTCCTAGTGAGCAAGACAATTAGAATTGTTATTTCAAGAGAGAATGTCTCACAGATATTCATTGTTAATTCTCCTGCCCCAGATGACCTCCCAGAGGGAACTTGAAGTTGCAGCTGCGTATCTGTGATTGGAGGACAAACACTTTTAAGGATGGTTTTTTAAAAAGAAAAGTAAGCCATAAGAAATCAGTAAAAAAAAAACAAAACAAAACATTCAGGCTGCTTATTGAGGCAGCTGTGTTTCCCAAAGTCTCCACAAAAACTTTTATATCATTTAGTATGTCTTCTAGCACACCCAGGGCCAAAAATCAAGTGCTTGAAAGTTAAAAAGTGACCATCTGCCCTTCAAATGCAGTCAGTGTTTGTGTTCTTATCACAGATTTTGGTAAGTTGTACTGCTGCCCTTGGCCTACGTGTGTCATACACTTCAGATGTACAATAGATGAATGCTTCCCCCTCCTCAGATCTGGTAGAGCAGCTTTAATTCATACACTAATTCTAAGATAAACTTTCTCAAAAATGCACATAAATAAACCTAAGGAAAACCCGCCAAGGGTGGGCTGCCTCTGCTGTGTGATTGGAGCCATAATTAGGCAGCAAATCACAGGAAAAGCTTTTTAGGTGTTTGATCCGAGAGGTGACACTTGGTAGACTGCTATTTCAGCATATTGCTTTTTTGCTAATACTATGTTCAATTTTTAGTTCAACAAAGCTGGGTAAGAGACTCAGTGATGCTGAATGTTACTCGACTCAACAAAGCTGTTCTAAACCCAAACTAAGATGAACAAATGGCTTACTCTTGCTTGTTTATGAGGGGAGGAAGAGGGAAAGAAAAACCTATTCCCCTAATTATAAATTCATTGCTGTTCTCTTGCACAAAAGCACATCAGGATTGAAAGCTTTAATTCATTGGCTTAATTATTCTCTCGGTAACGGGGGAAAATGGGTTGCGTGCAATTCCCTTCAAGCAGTGTGGAGGAAGAATGCTTTACCCAAAGAATAACTCTTGTTCTGCAGTCCACACACTGACCAAGTTCCCTGTGCTGGGTAAGGCATACAGAATCACGCTGCCTTTTGTGCAACCACTCGGGGCTGGGTGATTTTTTGTTCAGCTCTACTGTTAAACTTGGTGCTCAAACAAGACCAGAAATAATTTCTTGGACAACTTCTCCGGTTGCCAAAACTAGAACAGCGTGGTTGCCAAGCAGATACTTTGGCTATTGTAAATTTTTTCTTTCCATTCTAGAAATGTTTCGTGTTTGTTTGCTTCTGCCAACATAAGGAATGAAATAACAGACTAAGGCAAAAAAAAAATGCCTGTGACTACTGATGTACTTGCCAGAGTTCCGCATACCTTGTAGCGCTCAAGTCTGCTAGCTGGGACAGCTGGCAGAAGATAACCTGAAGGGAGACATCTGTGTCACCTTATGCACTCTGTTCTAGTTGTCACGTGCTTAAATGATGTAAACTTGCTTTCCAGAAACTTTTCTCTTTTGATGCAAGAATGGTTTTGAGGAATGCTTCATAAGTTTTCCACAGGAGGGGTTGTTCCTGCCCCAGTTGGCTTGCAGATGTGATGGATGCTGTGTGTCTCTAAAGCCACGGATAAATCCTCTAGTAGGGGAGGATGAGGAATAAAGGGAATTTAGATTAACCAAATCAGATTATTAGACCAGCTAATCAGGTGGGTAAGTTAATTGAACTGCCTTTATAACAACTGTGAAAACAGTTCTCAGACAAGTCACTTCACTGCCAGCAGAACAAACCAACCCTGGTGTCTCTCAGATTTGCCTGAGTAGCTGCAGTTTGTGGTGTCTAGGAAGAGAGGAGATCCAGCTGAAACTCTTTTTTTCAGACAGGACTATATTAACACTTCTGTTACACGTGCATTTTCTGATGTCTGATAGGCTGGAACACAAGTCACAGCCTTTGTTGAGGTCTTGATACTCTCCTTTCTCAGCTTAACTGGCAGGTTATCATAAAATTTGATGAAAATCACTAGTTTCTTTCAAGAAATTAGCCTATTGATTCAGAAATTGCTCATGTGGGAGTGCCAGCATGGAAGGATTATTTCTTTGGGTAACTTTGGCATAAAAAGTTACAAGGCAGTGATGATCAGTATTGATATAGTTATTTTTAGTGCAGACTTACATAAGAATTCTGTTTTTCTTTATAATGTAAGAAAATCCAAAATGATGAAGACTTTTTTTGGGCTGTCTTTTTTTTAGACTGGATTTTTTGTTCTTTTTCTTCGTAAATTACCTTTTAAAAGACCTTGTTTTGCATACACCAGAAGCAGTGCACAGGATATGGATGTAGTGTGAAAATTGTGTGCTTTTTTTTCTTTTCATAATGTTCAGCTTTATAGGTGAAGCTCAGGCATGTGCAGCCTCTGCTGGATGTTTCAGCTAGCACATAGTCCTCTGAGAGAGAGAGAAGACAGGATGGAGACCTATATCTATGTCTATATATATATATAAAGATAAACAGAAAATTAAGCACATAGAAGAGGAAGGGAAGAAAAATTACAGGAGAAAATGAGCTCCTAAGGTGAAGGAAAAAACATGTTCCATACAGCAGTCTCTGAAGGGTAAGGAAAAGAAGGGAGGTACATCAAATAATTGTGGTATTAATTGTGGCATTCAGATCACAGAAGAAATTGCAACTGAGGAACTATGAAACCTAAACTGGCTTGCTTTTTTTTTTTATTTATTTAATTTTTTCCCTTCTCCTGTGAGTGTGACGTGTGCATTTCTTCTTGCTTGTTGCTTTGGAGAGCTTTTTCCTTACCAGTCTTGAGCATTTTCTACCTTTTTACTAAGCAATCCTAGTTGAAGTGTGCTACCGAATCAGTCCCAAATCACAACAAAATCAAGTCTCCACCTCTAAGTCAGATCATACCTTTCCTTCCAAATGTTTCCCAAAGCATGCAGTTCCCAATTCAAGCTGTGCAAGGAGAGGAAAGGCTGGGGAAATACCATCTCCTGCTTTGTTTACAGCAAATTAATTTGCATAGTAGGTAAGATAAGAAGGAAAGGCAAGTTCTTACCTTTTACACTGGAAACTCAGAATAGAAATCTTCTAACAAGGAGCTTTAATTCGTGCTGATAATTAACACTCAAATTTTCCTGTTTGTTAGAAACTTATCTCCTCCACAGTTGCATTAATCTTTCACTGCAATTTTGCTCCAGTGAGTCCTTTAAGAAGAGGAAAGAGAGAATAGAAAACATTTCTTTTTTTAGTTATAATGTATCTGGAACAGCAACAATTATGCCACAAAAAAACCCTTCAATCTCAATAATATGAGTAACAGAATGAAAGCATTCTTAACATTGCTGAAGTTAATTGTCGTTTAAGAGCCTAATGTTAGCCAAGCAAAAAGGAAATCTGCAGCTTTGAGTGGGAAGAGTCTATCAAAACAGCCTAATTTATCTCGCAGTAGAAAACCCTGAGTAGCTGTCGATTGTGCCAGTCCATGCTAATGTTTCTACTTCTGAAAGCTAACTGTGAGCAAAAAATGATAGAGCAGAACCCTATTAGAAACCCAGTTTCCCTTTGTTCTCCCTTCGTTTGTAGGAAGGGATGCTGTGCTGCTGATGTATACTAAATTTACTTCAACAGTTGGAAGCAGTGATTCATGTTAGCTGAATTTGGAACTTTGAGGTTTGTACTAATTAAGAATCTGTCTTTTTGGGTCAAAATCTGAACTTCCTTTCTTGTGAAGTACTGGAGCTGAGAATTGGAACTCAGAATCTACTTGGGTTGGGTTGTTCTTTTTTCTCTTTGTTATTTATTGGTTTTGTTTGTTTTAAAATTTTGTTTAGGGAAGAGAGAAAGTGGTGAAGTTACCTTTGTATTTTGTTGCCATGAAGATAAGGAATATGTATGACTCTTCAGATACAAAAGTGTTTCTGAATCAATAATCCAAGAAAGGTCTGCTTATTTAAATAACAAAACAACAGAACAGCTCGTTTCTTGGTTTCATGGCTGATTAATACTAGAAAGGTTTCTAAGCCTTGAGTGGTCCCCAGTCTCTACTACAGTAAACACACAAGTCCTCGGTCCGACTCGGAGAAGAATCAGCTTGACCTTTCCCAAGCATCTCTTGGTGAATGTGGAGCTACAAATGAACAGATTAATAGGGAACAGGCTCCAGTATTTTCATCCTTACATGCTTCATAGCATTCTATCCATTCTGGCTTCTTGATAGCATGTGACATACAGGGAGCAATCCTGTGAAATACTCCTTACAATTGTTGGAGAGTAGCATGAGCTGCTTTTGCCAGCCAGCCCCACTTGCTGCCTGGCAGCTCTTCATTCCTTCCATCTCTAAACCCAAATTGTTCCAGCTTCTCTGAAGTGACCATAGCCTTCAAGAGGCACTTTCTTTAGGTGAGGGTTCTAGTCACTTGTCTTGATTGGAAGGAGTTGAGAGAAATAATGCTCTTACCATCAGGCCACAGAAGATATTGTAAAGTATTTTTACATGGCAAAACTTAACGTGTCAGGTTTCATATTTTTTTCCTTAGTATCAGGAAGTATTTTTGGGGTTGACATGTTTTCTGTGAGTGTTTTGGGCTTGACATGTTTTCTGTGTGTGTTTTGGGCTTGACATGTTTTCTGTGTGTTTTTGGGGTTGACATGTTTTCTGTGTGGTTTTTGGGGTTGACATGTTTTCTGTGTGTGTTTTGGGGTTGACATGTTTTCTATATATTCTCCCTGTTGGCATAACCCTATTAACATCACGTTACAGATGTGAACATCTTGGATTAATATGAACTGGGTTTTTTTTTTGTACAAATCAAACTATCCATGCGAAATGAAAATCAGGAGACTGAAAATAAAAGCAGTGGGGAGTTGCTGATGGACAAATAAAAGAAATCATTTATAGCTGATCCAGTTTGTACTGTGAGAGGCCAAAAACTTGGCGTGCGATGAGATACAAGCTATCATCTGAATCTTTTTCCCACCAAAGATTCTGTGTACTCTAAAATATTACAGGCTCATGCCTCTCAATTATAAAAGGAGATAATCTACATTCATCCTCAGATAATTTTTTCTTGGACGCTAATCATGTTTCTAATATAATTTGGTGGAATCTTCAGGTTTGTCAGCTTTCAAAACCTTTTAATAGAGTACATAAGCAGCTGACTTTCTGGCAGTAGGTAAGCGAGTGTTTGACCTATAGTATCCTTACTGTACTCTTTGCATTTGCAATGCTGATTTTCATTTAGTCCTTGAGGAACTCCAGATGCAGCTCTTTGACATGGTGAATATCGTTAAAGAAAGAATTTCTGGGAGCTCGCGGTTTGGTTCTTACTCCCATCTCACATGGAGATCCTCATCTATTTGCTTTGCAGGCAGGCATGAACTGCTTTCTACAACTCGGTGGAGCTGAGCGAATTCTTCATTGGAATGACTTGTAACCAAAATTCCCTATTTTGGGCCAGCAGAACCATGCCCTACATTTGTGTCTGGCACATTGAGATGTATCAGCGTGCAGCGAGAAACTTGAAAAAAATCTGCAACAGGTACTTTCGTCCAGAAGATCCTCTTTTTAGATTGTTTTCTCTTAAAGGAACCCAATTCTTACAGTTGAAAACAGTGTATTAATTATGACTCTTCCCACCTCCCCTCACTTCATATCACCTGGTGGAGGGGAGAAAAAAAGTCAGTTTTCTTAGAGCTTTTCTAATGAGAGGACTTGGTTGGTTCTGTGGAGATGCCTGCTTGTGTTTAATGACACAGCCAGGTAGGGCAGAGTAGCAGATCTTCAACACTGAGCTGCCCCACTTCCACTCCTCCTTACTCCTTTCTGTATTCTTTTGTATTTAATTATTCTTGCAGTAATCACATCATGCCTGGTTTTTTCATAGAAGGATCTCGGAATGTTTTCTGGAGGGGGGGAAAAGTAGAGAATTTCCCCTAGGGGATTCAAACCAGTTTCATTTCAGCACCATTCATTGTCTCGAGTGTAATCGTGGGAGGAGGTGGCAGGAAAACTTGGCAAACTCACTTAGATGAAGGCGCCCATTGTGACAACTGTTTGTTCTCAGCCTTGAAATACAGGCAAAGCAAACAAATAGCACGGTGTGCTGTTCAGCTTGTACAGCCGAAGCTATTATGGACACATGCTTGGCTGAGACCTTAAGAATACAAGACAGCAGGGCATCTTCTCCTAGACTTTTTGTTTTCTCCCGAAACCCCTGCTGCTGGCACCACTGAGGTCACTCACCAGGAAAATGTTGTGCCTTGTGGAAGAGGCAGTCTTCAGCGAGCATGCTTTTGGCAGGATTCTGGAAGCTCACGCTATCTCGGAAAAAAATAGTCAGTTGTAGGTGAGACAGCTGAGAAATAAGGTGATTCCATGTCTGAGCATTATGCAGCGTGGTTGGAGGACTTTGCAAAACCAAATGGGAAGAAAATGAGTGTTGCAATCACTGTTTACAAAATGAGGCATGATTTTTAAACTCTGGTTCAGATGTGGTTTAGCTGAATCTCATACTCGCCGACAGACCCAGGAATCTTCAGGTATGTTTCTATACAGACTTGTCATTCTGGGTTTGTGCTGCCACCAGAGAGAAGGTTGCTGCAGAAGGTGTTGGGGGAGAACAGGGATATAAAGGGAGAAGGTTCCTTTTCAGCCATTTCACCAAAAGGAAGTAAAGTTGAGTGCACCTACTGAAGAGAACTGCTCGGAAGACTTGGCGATTTCTCTTTTTTTAGGATTTCTCAAAATGCTGTTATCAGGAAAGCTATCTCAGGTCATTTAAGAGCTTTCTGTGGCCTTCTCTGTCTGCTGTGCAACTCATCACTACTAAAGCTTTGCTAAAGAAATTATTTCAAAGTACTTCTAATTTAAGGAACAGACAAAGCTCAGACCCTTTTGAAAACAGTTAATGCTTGACAATCCATATTAAGTATATTACCTTATTTGTGGGTTATAATCTGTAGTTTATTTGTGCATCTAATACACAGATCTGTTGTGAATTTGTCACCCTAGGTCCAGTATGTGGCTGGTAGCACTGCTTTGTAGTAAAATGTCACGATGCTTACTCCATAATCCAAACGTGTTTGGTCAGCAGTGGGGGTGTAAAGGTATCATTTCTGGGCACTGTGGAAACTCACCTTTAATAGAGCTTGGTTTACCTCTGTCTGAATTGTATCTTCTTCTATCCTGACTCCCACTGTATCAATTAGTATTTCCCTTAGGAGACCCTGAACAATTCCTGAACAGTTTTCCAGTCCACCACTGGTCTCTTGTACTACTTAAGCCTCTTCTGCTGGGAGATGTAAAAGAAGTGGACCAGCTACCATGGCTGGGCTGACAAAGCCCTTGAAGTGAATCTGCTCACTACAGGGTCTGTGGTAATCACCTGCATGTCTTCATACAGCGTGTTAATTTGTCTCCTTTCCTTGCCTTGCCCAGAGGCAGCACTGGAGTGCCTTGGCATACACTTGCAGTTAAACACTACCTCAGTTAGCTGCTGTCAGGCCCCTGGATTTGTCGTGGGCTTTGGTACCCAGCAGAAGCTGTTTCCACAGACTCGGGGAGTTCTTATGTCAGTCTCCTGCACAGATGAGTTGCTTTTGGGAAGGAAGTTCTTGTTCTTCCTGGTCTCCAGGGCATCACTTATTTGTGAGTGCTTGGCTTACATCATTGATTTCTTTTGAGGACAGAGGCTTTGAATTTGGTTTGCTATGCTGCAGAAAGGCAGCACACAGAGTGGGGGATACACACACACCTCTGCTTCCAGGACATCAACAGCAGCACTTGTTTGTGTCTGACGTTTCTTAAGGGCTTTATGTTCAGCTACACGGTGCAGTTGTAGTCTCAGTCACACCTTAGTTCCTCTTGGGTTTACTATGTAAATACTTGTAAGAATGGGACTTAGAGTTGATGAGAAGTCTACTCTTCCAAGCAGTTAATCTTGAAAATGAATTCAAGATGAACAAGGTTAAATCCACCGTAATTCTGAAGGAGAGTACCCACACAAGGATTTAATGGTTTAAGTATTCCATTAGATTAATTTGGATTTCTGAGTGTACTTAGGTAATGAAGCCTTCCAACATATGCTCTCAAAATTTCCTACAGAACTTCAGTGCTGTGGAGGATTATACCTTGAAGATGTTTATCCTTCTTGTTTCTTCAGTCTCCTAACTGCACTACCAAGCACACTTTGCTACTGTTGGTACTTCTGTGCTCACTCCCATGTGCTATGTCTGTAGCAGATACGTTTTAGGTTGCCTGAGATACGAATCAGCTCCAGCAGTGTTGGTAGCCTCAAAACTCCTGTCTTCATGCTCCGTGTTTCTCTGAATTGTATGTGACTTGATAGGAATGCCACTAGTTTGCCACTGCAACAGCTCAGCTGCGGTATAAATGCTTTGGCCGTACCCAAAAGTTACTTATGTAAAATGTGTCTCTGTTCAGATGCTGTTATCTAACAGATAGCACCTTGGATTGTTTGTTGAGCAGATATGCTCCCCTACTTGTGGTAGTTGTTTTCAGTTGATGTTGACAGGGGTGTAAAGGCTGGTGTGACACGAAGAAAGAGATCTTTTTTTTGTGCTTCTAGATGCCAGTGCCCAAGGTAACGACCTGGAGGTTTCTAAGCTTTTAGCCAATTGTTTAGCTGTGATTGAAGCAGTTCAGCTATGTGTTTTGGAACCGCAGTTCTGTAGCAAGCACGTGGTTATAAACCATCTGCATTCCAGTGCTGGTGCAGGGAAAGGAAATGAGTGACAGCGGCTTATTCTAGGTGACATCTTTCCATGTAGGTTTTACCACGCTGGTTCATACCCAGGACTCTTCTCAGAGGCATCTTTTGGCATCTTTTTAAAAATCAACACCATTTCCCAAAGAATAGGACTGTTGTGTTTCCTTGTGCCCCGGAGTGCTTGGATATGCTTATGAAGGCCTGATGTACATGTTCTATTTCCTGACAGCCACGGCAGGTTCTCCCCAAAGAGGCAAACAGCTGAGCTGAAGATTGCAGCTGACACGGGAGAGTGGCTGATGTGACAGCAGCGTGGCTGTTCATGACAGGTTTACTGCTGTTCTCCCTGCCCTGAAGGGGTTGTTGCTGAAGGTAGCAATACAGCGCGGGCGGGGAGAACCGGAGGGCTGCTGGTTCAGAGTGCTGCCTTTGCTCGTAACGCTGCTTGGCGTAGCTTGTAAGGAGATCTTTTCTATAACCTGAAGTTTGTCACTGTCAGCTCAGCTGCAGGCAACTCCCTTGTCTCTGGTTGCAGCTCTTGATTTGGTAGATGAAGAGCATAGACAGGCACTCCAGAGAGGGAGGGGTGGGGGGTGCAGGGCTTGGGGCAGGTGGATAGAACTTCCCCACGCCAGCAGCAAGGAATTATTATCCAGGCTTAATAAACTGAAACAGCAGATAAATGTTCACTGCATCGTGTCGTTCTCTCTAGAAAGAAAAGAGTTGACTGAGACGTTTTTGAGGCACCAGAGGTCTGTTTGAAGTGCCTTGAAAATGCTGGCTCCAATACTGCTCCAGAATCTGAAATAGGCCTCTGTGTGTGGAGGGGGGATGTGGGTGGGGGTGCTGGTTTGACTCTCAGAAGTAAGTGTTTATCTGTAAGCAGGGCTTTCTTCAGAGCTATAATTTGTGAAAATTAATCCTTCAGGGGCTGCCAATGGCCAGCTTGTTCAAAAACCTTGAGCTTTAAATGAATTGCAAAAAGGAAGCTTTCTGATGCTGAAAGAAGTTTGTCAATGTGCTGTCAGCGTGTCAGAATCTGTGCCTCTTCCCCTCACCCTGCCTTTTGTTCAGTGTCCCATGAGATAAAGCTGGGTTGGGTCTAGGACTGGCCATAGGATTTGTCCTTCCTCAGTCCTTTCCCTTTTACATCTTGGGGGGGGATGGGGAAAGATGTTTCTATTTGTAAAAAGGCATGTTCACAGAGAAACAAATGATAACTTCAGGAGCTGATGCTAAGCTTGGGATAGCAGTTGTTGTGAGAGAAGAGTGCTTAAGGGAATAACCTGGAATAAACTCTCTTTGTTGAGCTTGGTGAGAGGTGTCCAGAGGATGCTGGAGCTGAGAGACACTTTATGTTGGGCAGATGAAGGGAGGAATGGGTGTAGAACTTATTTTATATTACATTTTTGCCAAGTTAAAACACCTTCTGCATTGCATGCAATGTGTAAATGTAAATGTTGTAACAGACCAAATGTCAAAGCTGCTCTTGGGAAAAACTGTACAAAATGCCCTTTGCAAGCAAAGAGGCCTTGGGAACTTACAAGTTTTATATACACAGTTATCCCAGTGTGTCAGTATGGGCTGCACATTTGTAAGCAAGCAGTAAGTCCCTTTTGATGCTCTTTATGTCCCTGTTCTGCTGGTAGTGTCACCTGATAAAGCCTTGAGTCCTGCAGTGACCTCTTCTTCTGTCAGGCTTTGCCCCTAGCATGGTACCAATGCTTCTATTAAAATCGGTCAGACCCTTTGATCTCATCAGCTGGAACCAGGTCCTGCTGCTCTGGTGGACTCAGTTCCTACTTAGATTAGTTCTTGATCTTCTCTGAACTGTGGCATCAACAGGTTGGTGTTTATTTCACAGTTCTCCTTTTCCCCTGTAAAACTGCAGGTTACTTTTGTGTTGAAGGAGACCGACTAGACAGACACGGCTGTTTTCTGCTTTGCACCTAAGTCCTATTGTGTTGGTGTAGATCTCTCCCTCAGCTCTAGTTCTCATTCCCTGCTGCTTCTCCAAATGGCCACAAGCCACCCATTCAGGGGTCTTAGAGGCTGAAAGACCATTGTTACCAGAAGATGAAAATCTATTTATGAAAGAATTCAAGGGAGTCATCTGCCCAAAACATTTGAATTTCAAGTGGAAATATTCAACCTTGTTAACTGAATGTATTCTTTTGCCAGCTTTGTTTTAAAGGACATCACGATAAAAGAACTCACCCTGATTTCAGGTGGCTGCACGTTCACAGCTTCTAGCAGGGGCTCCAGAAATCAAGGGAGTCTGTGGAATTCAGAATGCCCCCTCCCCCTAAAGAAAGCTGATTTCTAAACAGGGCATGTGTTTTTAGTCTGGTTCATCAAATAAACAAAAGACCGTGATCTGCTGATACCTCTGCTCTTCTGAGGTTGGTATTTTTGTAAGGATTCCAACTGCATCTGTCTTCAGTGGAATTTCCACACAAGCTGAGCTACGTCGATGTCAAGGCACCTCTAAGCTGTGTCATTTTAAGGTCCCCAAAGTGCAACAATGGGTGGCATAAAGCTTCCAGGGAAAAAACGAAAACCAAACCACCCAACCGAACCAACCAACCGCCCAAAAATGCCAAGAAAAATCCACAATCACCCCAAACCAAACAGCAGCAAAAGAAAAGCCCTCAACTCCCTGCGATGCCTTTTGTAGCCGCCCTGCAATTGCTGCAAGAAGTGGGCGCAGAAAGCCCCAAGACGGCATTTCGTCTGCGCGTAGAGGCTGCTGGATGTTCTGTGCAGCTGACAGTGGGCAGCCAGGCGTAATTCCTTTTGTTCCTTTGCTTGTTTAGCACAGCAAGGAAATTTAGGTCAAACCCTCCGTCGTTTGATCGCGCGCCTGGAGATGGAATACATTTTGTCTGCTAGCCGAGGGAAACGGTCAGTTAACCAAGGAACTGCTGCAGTTCTCGAAGTGACTAATTTGACGGACAAGGCGCGGTTCACAGGCAAACAATGGATCCTACAATGGGATGGTCTCGGCCCGACCTTCGTGCCCGGTTGGATGCCAGCGGGGCCTGTTAACACGGAGATGTTCGCCAGATTCAGCCGAGTGGAGCAACACCGTCCACAGAATACAGTTCCAGTTGCATCACGCGGTGCGTTGCATCATACCTCCACTACAAACAATATGCCTCTTTTCCCGACAGGAGGTGTGTGAAGTAAGGTATGAAGTAAGAGTGTTTAGTTAAACCAAAAGCAAACAGCCTGCTTTACTTTCAATTTCAGAATAGTGGGGGCTTGTGTGGTTTTCACCCTTCTTTTTCCCAATTCAGCACTTTCTTGCAGGGTGACTGTCATACCAGCAGCAGCTAAAGCGGCGGGTGGATTTAAAATGAAGGGACGGTTGTACAGACGAGCTGCTGTATAAGCAGATTATAAAATAGGCAGTTTGTCGAGGTGGAAGTTATCTACCCTCAGAAAGAAACTCTTTGCCG
Source organism: Actenoides lindsayi (assembly GCA_025331215.1). Classification (NCBI taxonomy): domain Eukaryota; kingdom Metazoa; phylum Chordata; class Aves; order Coraciiformes; family Alcedinidae; genus Actenoides; species Actenoides lindsayi. Next base: position 21,595 of record WTSP01018335.1, on the reverse strand, counting down.
GTCGTTACTTGATAAGTTCAGCCATCATCTCTTGAAGATCAATTTGGATATCACCACGGTAGCTCTGACTAATTCCCCATTGGGCTCTTACCATCATGCGGTCGTGGTTTTGACTTTTTGGAAGGCTTTTCTTTACAATGGGAATATATTTTGCTGGTCTACTTTAATAATTAAAAAAAACTACACTTGTAGTTTGGTGCTGTCAACAGAGCATTTGTAATTACTCAGTGTATCGTAATCCTCTCCTACGATACAGTTGCTGTCTGCTGGTAATGACCCAGGAGAGATAATCTGCCTTTATATCTAAACAGAAAACCACTAGAGGAACTGTATTGTTAAACGAGATCTTTTTCTATTCCGATTCAACTGAAAAAAGAACTTTATTCTGCCATTTTTAATTTATATGTGGAAAATAAGGCTGTACGAAGCTCTGCAAATTTCTCTAGCCCTTTTCTCAGGCAGAGCAAGCGTCCGTCTTTGCTGTCTTCCTACCACACCTTTCATCCCAGGCTCTCATTGATGTGCCTCCTTGAGGGAAGGTCTTTATTGTACCTTCATCTGCGATGAAAGTTTGCAGCAATTACCTCTCATTCTTTTCTTTCTCTAATGTGTGCATGATTTTTTCAACTAATAAGCGTATTTAAAATAATGAGTCCCAAGGACTGGAGGGAAAAAAAATGAATGTATACAATTTAGCTTCTGAAAATCTGTTTTCACAACCAGAATTTATTGCACTGTTAATCATATTCACTTCAGGCAGCTTCTTTCCTCAGTGCTGTTACTTGTGCAATATTATTTTACGCTGCTTTGTGTTTAGTTCACAAAGGTGTAGTGATCTTGGGTGTTAATTTGTCCGCGATGCCAAGTTGTGTGTTGGATTGCCTGCCACGATGCCTCTGGTAGCTCCTCCCTTCCAGTGCCAACTGCTGAAGTTCCTCTCCTCTGTTTGTCGATCCCTGGATTTTACGCACTCCTTCAATAACGGTACAGTTACTAATTCCTTCCACCCCACTTCTGTTTCCAACAGAATTGTTAGGGTTCTGTCCGCTTCTGGCTAGAACCTTAGCAAGAGTTTTCACCGATTGGATACCATCATTCACAATGTTTCATGTTCATGTGGATATACAGAGAAATGTTTGTAAAGGAAATGTCCAATTTCATCTTCCTCCCTTCCCCGCTTAATTTCATCTACGCTCAGCTCACGGAGGAGAAAAAACCCCTCTAGGTTGACTGAAGTAATGAAACTAAGTCGTGTTGCCCCATGTAAAACCTGCGGGGGCTGAGGAGTGTACCGGCTGAGAGAGAGACTGGAGCACTGGCAATGTTTGCGTAGGCAAATGCAGCCCGATGGTACTCTTAAATGGAGCACAGGCACTCGGTTTAATGGTTGGTATCTCTCTCTCCCTGCCTGGGAAAAGGCTGAGCAAAAGGGTATCTTGTGTCCCAAGGGCTGCTGGGTTGGGGTGGGTTTGTACATGCCTTACACCTCTGAAAGCGAGAGAACTTGTTTATTTAGGCACCAGTAGGGATTTCTTTTCTTTTCTTTCTAGAAATTAAGTGCATGGCTTTGTTTCTGATGTGCTTTGGGAATAGTTTTACACACAGACTTCTCTGGAGACTCCTCTCCTTCAGCTTTTCCTGTTATTAACATACAAATCACTACGCTTGTAAGGGAGAATGGAGCCAATTTCATGATCTCTCACCAGGGTCCTCCCAGTCTCCTTGCAGCTAGGGAAAACAAATGGGCCTTTTAGTGTGCCCTGAAAGTCAATGAGCTAGAAGGAGTTTGTAGATGGTTGGGGTGCAGGTTCCCAGACTGGGAGGGCACTGCATAGAGCACACATCTGCCTTCCTTCAGTGGCATTCCTGCCTTACTGGCAGTCTGGTACTAAGAAACTGTTTGGTGGTTTGGTCTCTACAGATGCACGCTTTTCTCAACTACTTTTAAGGCAGATTTCCCAGACGCTGTAATAATTTAATTGGCAAAACTAAGATCCTTGAATGCCATGGCCAGAAAAGGTCAAGAAAGGGATCAAAGATGTACGTGGTAAGAAATGGGATGCTGATGCTGTATGGCTTCGTAGGTGGCTTTTGAATTGGATAACTGTTAGTTCATCTGGAAGGTAGAAGCTGTAGCTGAGAGCTGCAAGATGTAACCTCTAGTCATCTACTGGCATAGGAAAAAGCTGGCGAGGTGGTTGCTGTTAACCTCTTTCTGGTTTGAGGCAGAAAGAAATCAAAAGGAAAAAGAAGTTGGTTTATTTTTTAGCTTGGTTTAGTCTTTTTTTTTTTTCCTCCCAACCTTCCTGGCAGAAGCTTTCCCAGAGTGTGAAAATAAAGCCATGTTTTTGTATCCTCGAAAAAAGGAGGAGGGAGGAGAGAGGAAGAGAGGCACTAAAGTAGCTTAACAATAAAGATCACGTCTGAAGCAAATGTATTTGCCCCTAACAGTTCCGATGGACTAGGCAAGAGTAAGTTACTTTATTGCTTTCCAAGCAAACAAGGCTAAGACCACACATGTGCTTTAAAATGGCATGGTTTCTCCTACTGAGACAGGTTTGCTCTGGGCTCCAGTAGTGACTCGATGTGGCCTTGAGGACGCTGCTAGGCACAGGTTACACCTGCTAGCAGGAGAACCACCGGGGCAGGACAGGCTCGTCTCAGGCAAACAGATGTCACCTGGCTTTGTGAACCGAGGCAGCTCCCTTCTGGGCCTGGCCAAGGGCACCCAAGAGGTCCCCTCGCGGCTCTGGGGTTTTGTTTCTTGGGTGAGTAGTTTTGAGGTGATGGTGAGCAGGTGTTTGGCTTTTTTTTTTTTCCTTTTTAAAGATAATTTTCTACTATGCTTGCTTTCTAATAATGAAAAGAAGTGATAACTTGACAAGTGATGGGGTTCTGGGGCTCTTTAATTTGCTTTAAGTTGGAGTAACGAAGACATGACACCCATAACACATAGACAAAGGCATCTGCATCGTGTATTACATCAGGAGAGAGTTTGGGATGCTTTCTTGAGAGCTAAGACAAAAGCCCTTGTTGCATCACACATTTTTATGCCGAAGGACATATCCACTAAGATATCCTTTGCATTCTATATAGGGTCTGTATTTGCTCCAGAAAATTCATTAGAAGGGACAAGTTCACAAGCACTGGGCAGAAAAACAGAATAAAGGCAAAACCTGTTCAAACACCAGCAATGACAGGATTTTGGCCTTTGCCTGCCTGTGGTAGCTGGAACTACCTACAGTGGAATCCCAAGGCAGGCAGGTTGTTTCTGGGGGGTGTTTAAGGACAGGGTTCACTGTACTTATTTGCTCAGGACTGCCTATCGGGTTTGTTTTGTGATAAGACTAAAGTCTCTCTGTAGACTGGAAACTGTCTCTGCTGGTGAATAAACAAAAGACCATTTCTGGCAGTCAAGACAGAGCCATAATGTTCCAGATGGCTCACGGTATTTGAAGTATTGCTAATATTAAATAGATACAGTGTTTAAAAAGCTGCAAGTGCCTTGTAGGGTTTTTTATCTCTTCTCCTTTTTTTTTTTTTCCTTGTTATTCTTTTTTTTTCTTCCATTTGAAAAATGATTTTAAATTTCAAGATTATTTGACAAACCTATCGATGAAGAAAAAGAACTGCAAAAAGTGTGGCACTTCATGTAAAAAGGTTTGGGAGGCTGCAGAATAAGCCAGACCTCATCTTTCAACAGTGCTCTTTGTGTTAAACTCATCCCAGGAAGAAACCCCCCCAGTTCTGATGTTGGTTAATAACCCAAGCCTGCCTTAGTGTGTATGTACCTAGGATCTCATGCAGTGTCATACCTTTTCCTGCCTGGTGAACTCTACACTTTTACAGAGGGAGCTTAACAGAAGGTCAGTATCTTCAGATATAAACTGAGTGCCAGACAGTCTTCATAAGTACCAACTGCAAAGCTAAGCTTTCCCTTTAAAGGACTTACTCAACAAGAAAGACAAACAGATTAGCAACATGATGCAGCTGAATGGGCAAGTAGAATAGTAATAATAAAGTCCCAAGCAGTGCTGGAAACAAGGTATTTGCAAAGAGGTGTAGGTCTTCAGCTGGAGGTAGGAGTGGGTAAGCAGATGAAGAGCCCAGGAGGGCCAAGAGGTTAATTTCATTGGTTCTTTAATCTGCCTTCGAGATTCCTGGGACTGACTTGGATCCATGGAGAAGATGCATTATTTCAAGTGAGCCTTTGTAAAAAGGTATTAGAACCTATGGTCAGTCTCTCCTTTTAACAGAGCTGTGAAAATCCTGGCTTGGATGTAGCTAGAGTAGATTCTATCACAAATGAATTTAACACAGGCCTAAATCCTGGACAAAATAATGAGCAAGACTCACTTAGCTTGTTTTTGGCCTGTTCTATGCTGGTTATCCCAGTCTGATGATGAGACTGGGCTGTCAGGCTACAGCTACTGCCTGAATACCAAGATTTATTGACATAAAAAGTATGAATGACTACAGCCTAGTGAAAGTGGCTAAAGAAATGCCCTGTGGGAATTTTCATTTTCCAGAGGCTTCTAAAGCCACAGGAAGATCAGTAGTGCTTGACAATTCAAGGCTTTCACAGTTGAACCATGCCCCGAGCAGTGGCCAGTGGCGTGGTTTGGGGAAGATGTGCACTTGGTGGGGAGATTCTTTGGAGATACCTTCTCTTTGCTCCTTTCTAGAACCCTGTGCCCTTGGAAAGCTGTGGAGCACCGAGGTAAATGCAGCTGTGGGGTGACTGTGTGGGTCAGACACGGCATGTGGCCCTTCCCAGTTTAACCCCACACAACTGAGAATGTGGGTTAGACTTCACACTCCTTAGGGTTTACAGTGATTGATTTTTATTTATTGTAGTGAAACTTCAGGACACCTTTTTTTTTCTCAAAAGGTGGAGTATTGTCATTTTGTCTAAAATATGTGGCAATGGCTTTACCAGTTGACTTACACTGCCCAGTATGTATGCCTCAACCCTGACACCAACAGCCAAGTGAAAACCTCACACACTCCACCCAGCTCTTTCCAAACAATTCCCATGCTGTAATCCAAAACCCTCAAATCTTTTTTGTATTCTGAAAATGATGGGAACTCAGTGAGGTGGATCCCATGTTGATCCTAATCCCTAACTTTAGTTTTCAGATGTTTCTCAATAGAAATGATGATTTTTACAGCAGATCCTGTTTAATCCTTACACTATCAGGTTTAGCTGGTATTTGGAGACTTGGGGTGATGGGGATGGAGGGCTGTTTGTGAGCTAGTCAATGGGTGCAGTTCGTTTAGTCGCGGACAAGAACGTTGCTTCCCCATAGAAGTACAAGAAAAGAATTAGCAGTTGGAAAATAAAAGCAGAGGAGAGACAATACCTGGCCAAGGTTTAGAGCAGTAACAGGAAGGCTAAAGCTGTGTTGATATCAGTAGTTGGATTTTAAGTAAGAATATGGCTTTGAAGTGAAGACCTTGATGGTCCCAACTGACTGTGTATTGACTGAGTTCTCCAAGTGGTCTAGGATGGACTGGATCACTAAGAGAAAGCAAAACGTGGTAGGTGCAGGTCGAGTGCAGGAACCTGTCTGTCCCCTGCCCAGCTCCACAAGCAGAAGCTGCTGTGTCACCCACCCTCAGGGAGCCCCCAAGGGGGGTTGCGAGGACACGGTCTTCCTCTTGCAGCTTCTGTGGCCCTCTGAGCACCTCTGCATGAAAGCTGTGTGGCACAGAGTCCTCCCTCTCATTTCAGGAGGCTGGGAGTTGTGTTGGTTCCTGGTTTCAGCAGGCAGCTTGCAAACAGGGTGAGTTGAAAGTCTCTTGGGGTGGGAAAGAGAGAAAGGGCTGTTGTCAGCTATGGTGTGCTGGCATGCCATCCCTCCAAAAAGGATGTTGAGTTGATGTCACCGGTATGGGATGGAGCTGTAGGCAGGCTTGTGCATTGGCAGAAAGAGCAGAGAGGGCAGCCCACGGGGTTCTCCACAGCCCCTAGCACGTGAGGCTGCAGGGAATCAAGGCGATTCCCAGCAAACCCTGGCAGGAGGCTCCTGCTATCCTGAGATCACTTATCCATTGCTTTGGGAACAGAAGATTTTCTACCTCCTTCCTCTATCTTACAGGCTCCAAAAAAGGATGGTGCAGCATGGGATGGGAGTTTGTCTCAAAGAAAGGAGGAAAGAGAAGGTTTTCTTGCTGAGAAGGTGTCATCCCTCCCACCCAAGCTGGCTCTGCCATCTGATTCCCTAACTGTTATTAATTTTCCCTCTGCTGTGTTAAGTCTGCTGCTTTAACAGCTCTTATCAAGCTTCCCTTCACCTGTCCTTTCTCTTAGTAGCTCGATGATAGAGGGTTATAGCTTAGTGACTGTTGTGGGTTGACCCCAGCCAGCAGCTAAGCACCCAGCCAGCAGCTCACTTGATCCCCCCATATAGTGGGTGAGGGACAGAATAGGAAGACCAAAAGGAAAAACCATTGTGGGTCAAGATGAAGACGGTCTTATGAGAGATGGAAAGGGATGGGGAGGGGGAAACCCCAAGTGATACAAGGTCAGTCACTCACCTCTTCCCACCATCACTCTGATGCCCAGCTAGCCTGTGAGCAACAGCTACCCCGAAAGACAAAACCTCCCTGTTTTTATTACTGAGCATGACATCCCTTTAGACTGTTTGGGTCACACGTCCTAGCTGTGCCTCCTCCCACCCGCTCTCCAACTGAAACCCATCCCCAGCCTCCTGTCCAGAGTGAGAAAACAAGGTGTTCTTGACACGGCGTGAGCACTGTTCATCAGTAGCCAAATAACTGCTGTGCTATCAACGCTGTTTCAGTCGCAGAGCTGAAACCCAGCACCATATGTGCTGCTATGAAGAAAATTATCTCCGTCCCAGACGGATCCATTGCTAGAGTCCAGTGTCACAGCAGGTCTGCAGCACGTCCCATGGTGTAGATGGGCACCCAAATGCTACAGATGATCCTCTCTTCTTTGTCTCTTACTGCACTCAGCAGTGATGCTAATGGAGTGCCGAAATATTTGTAAGAAATGAGAAGACGGTGCAGTCCTTTGTGGAGAGACTTGTAGGTTAGGCTGTAAAGCCCTGGAGGATAAAGCTTTTGAACAGTTTAGTGAAGACGTTTTGGCCTTAGGCCGGGCTCTGATCCAAAGCAACCTTCCTAAACCAAACGTGATGGAGACAGGAGGTGTTTCGGCACCAGCCCCACGGCACCGCTCAACAGCTCGCTTTGGGCTGTTACTGCCTGCTGTGGAACGGCCTGAAAGCCCAGGTGCTTCCCCTCGGTCCTTGTAGCCATTTAATCTTCAACTCATTTGTTTTGCCAAGTGCATGGCTGTTTCTGTAGCTAAATACTCATAATGGGATCTGTGACAATTTGTGAAAGCTGTTTTTATTTTTATTTGCCTGTTTTTGTCAAAAACCTCCCTCACACTTCCTGACCGTTCTCTTAACGAAGCAACTGCAGAGCTTGGGATAGGGTTTGTGTAGGTTCTGTAGGTTTATGTAGGTATAGGTTAGTTAAGGGGGGGGGCAGTGCTGTTTCTCATTCTCGGGTTTGGTGTGGCAGCTTTTGCTACAGTCTGTTCTATCCATCCCCCGACTCAGTATTGGCCATCAACTGTGCTCCTGAAGGCCGGGATCTTGTTAATGTTTTCAAGGTAGTGGGATTTGGGCAGAGTCTCTATCTGCAGTAGAAATGCTCTTGGAAGAAACCAGAGTGCTGCAGGAAGGTTGGTTGAGTTGCTAGACAGTGATTTTTTCCTTGCTACTCAGTACTTCATCAGAGCTGTAGTCGGGAGGCGATCTCTAAGTTGGTATCTTTTAAATGTCAGACTTTTTTAAACTAGTCGTGGTAATGTGATCTGATGGTGACATTTACCATCAGCAAGAAGCACCAGTCTGGGGATCCCAGCCTTCTCCAGCAGGCAAGAGGTGGGGTCTGAACACGTGCCTCTTCGGGAGGTGCCAGGGCCATCGCATGCGCTCATACCCTGGTTGCAACGGTGATCCGTGTTAGGGTAACGTGAGTAAGCAGTATTTTTTTGTAGCTATCAGTTTTCCTTTAGTCACATAAGTAAATTGAAACCTCAAATCCAGAGTTGACTAAACATTGAAAATGAGAAACAATGCCAGTAAACCCGACTGTCTTCCCACGTGGCACTGGAGTTTCTTAGGCGGCTCTGTGGAAGTGCCTGTCCCACCCTGCTGAGTTGGGAGGGGGGTGTGTGGGACTGAGAAATGATGTTTGCAGCTGAAAGTCCAAAAGCTGATAGAGCTGTCTGTGGTGTCAGCCTTCAGAAATAAAACTATGGGTGTGCCAAAGGACCCAGTGCTGTAGAGAGAAATCAAAACGGAACCAATAACTCTGCAAAACCTGCAAGAAGGAAGTACGTACAACTCCAGAGGCTGAACCTGAGCTGTCTGCAGAGATGCTGAAGGGAAGCTTACCTGTTTGAAAGAGAACTGGCTTCTGAGAAAACCAAATGAATTGAAGCAATGTGCAAGTACTTGGAATTCCTGGAAATAATGAAATGACCCAACTGTTCTAGTTTCGTCCTCTGTCTAAATATCAAGGACCAGTTAATAACAGATGTGACTTGCATCTGTGCCTGTGATTTTGCACGAGCTCCCTGACCCTTGCAATGCAGGATGTTGCACACCTGATTGTGAATGCACAATATTTTATAGGACAATATGCTTTTTCTTCAATATTTTACTCCAGGAAGCATAGCAGAAGTGAACAAGCCCATACTAAATACTGCCACCTTCTAACCTACATACCAAAGCTTCATATGGCTCTTCTGGCCAGAATGTAAACATATGAACTGATGCCTCTCAATATTCCTAAGCATTGACATGGATTGATATTGATAGGTGTAAAAACAAATTGGTATCAAAATTCATAGGCGTGGATGCCTATCCATTGTTATCTGAAACAGTCTGTCAATTCCATTAAACATGGATAGATATTAGGGGCTATTGCTACTGAAGGATATCAAGAAGGGTATGAAGAGGGTGCTCTTGCTCAACTACCCATGCTGCATTTAGTAACCAGGGGAGCAGCAGCGTGATGCTTTTACGTGGCCAACGGAGCCCAAGTGACTCCTGCCTCAGTGCTGGTGAAGCTGCTGGGAGGAACAGCTGCCATGAATGGGAACAGCATAAAAATATCCACGAGGAACAGAAGAGGAAATAAGAAGCATTAAAATGAAAGAAAAGACACAGGACAGGTTCTCCTCAATAACTGAAGAATTCTGATGAGGAAATGTTATATTGACTGAAGCAGAGTAACCTTTGATGGAATCTGTAACTTGTGTTTTGGCAGCCAGATCTAGCCTGTGCTGGTTAAGACATACTTTGAGAAGTGCTATTTATTTTGCCAGTGTAGATGATAAATATATGAGTAAAATGCTGTTAGATTTTAATTACCTAGCCCTAGGAAGCGATGGCTCATCAGATTTTGGGTTCAAGCTAGTGCATTTTCCAGGAAAATTTGTATAGCCAGCTCCTGCTTTGAAGTAAGAAAACAAATTGCAGATTGTTTTCTTAGACAGTTGTACATCTAATGAGCAATTTTCTTCTGAAAACATTACTGCTGTGGTCTGTTTCAGTGCCATTCTTCATCTACTGGTTTCCTGTTTATCAGAGGACTTTTTGTTTGTTCATCTAGGGTTTAGTGTCATCATGGCAGAGACTGGGACATGAAAGTAAATCCACTACAAGCCTCTAGAGCACCTGGTGTGAAAGAGTTCAAATGTTCTGCTCTTCTGGTCAGCAGCTTCTGTTTTACTTTTAATTGTGTAGGATTTGTTGGATTCATTTGACCTTTAGATTCAAGGAGGAAGGCTGATATCAGTGAGTATGGAACAAGTGCTTTGACCTTGTATCTCAGGGCAAATTTAACATTTCACAGAGTATTCCAAGAAGATGATAAAAATGATGTCCCCAAATTGGGGTAAAAAAGATGGGGAGAGCCATTAACCATCAGCTTCTATATTTGATGGCTTTTTCCCTTCAGAACTGCCTCTGTTACACTAGAGCAGAAGAATTAGCCATTCCTAAATCTTGCACCTAAACCAGTGAGGAATAAGGTTTCCTCTGCCTATGAAACGCAGCAGTCAGCAGTTCTTCCCCAGATGAGAAAAGGGGAAAGTGTCAGGAAATGAGGACATTCTGAACTCCGGATAATACCTTCTGCACATCCACTCAGGGACCCTTTGTGGTTTCTCCTTTACCACGAAGTAGCTGTGGAATTGCCCTGTGTTTCTTTCTGGACCGAGGGGGGCGTTGGGTTTTTGGCCGTTGGTTTTTGGGTGTGTTGTTTGTTTTGGGTTTTGTGTGGTTTTTTTTGGTTTGTTTCATTTGTTTTGTGTGTTTGTTTGTTTATGTTGTTGGTTTGGGGTTTTTTTGTTGTGCTTTCTTTGTTTTTTGTATGAGAGGGGAAGACACGATACTCAAATTGCATGTCCTCTGATAGCACAGGAAAAATGAATGCCAATAATCCCCTTTTTCAAAGGCCAAACACAGCTCCACAAATATCAGGAATTATTTTTATAGAACGATTTTTGGATTATCAGGAAAAACAGTTATTATTTCAATTAACAAAAATGGGTAGACATTTTAAATAGACTGTGGCCATTATTGTACAGACAAGGCAGTTAAAACAGCACAGGGACTGAACACGTGTTAAAGAGTAATATCAAAAGGACAACTACCTCCTAAACATTTAAATCAGTATATTGCTTTTTAAAAAACAATCAAAAAAACCCCCAAACCCAACAAAAAAAGTAAATTGTTAACTGCCTAGGACACATTAGCACCCAGAATGAGCAAAACTTGTGAAGTTGTTTCATTTCTGGTACGGTAATAGTCCCGTCGATGCCTCTGGACCTCAATGTGTGTGAAATGGTGTTTGTGGAAGTGTTGAGTCTGCCTGGCAGGCAGGTAGCTTTCCTCACAGCAGCCTGTATAGCATTGAAAATACAGACCAAAAAATTTCTGATCTTGTTTTTGCTTTGTTCTCGAGCAAAATAGCATTCCATGTTTTTTAACCACTTGAGACCTGAGTGTTGCTTTTTCTTTTGCATCATTCTATACAGGAAAAGAGGAAAATTAATTAGCAGAACAGCTTTATTGAAAAAGTTATTAACTATGAGCTTAGAATTGCCTCTAACAACTCTATGTATAAAACCAAATCAGTAAATATGATAGCCATTAGTGTTAATCTGATATATTAAAGCTATGTAAATGTTAGTTTTTCTAAATCATCCTTTTCTAGAAGACTCCACATTGGAATAGATTTGCAAATACCCATGTGCTTTATCTCTTATCTGTGGGCTTCTTCTGGTCTTATGATAATAAGCTGCACTGGGGTGTTCTGATGGCAATCTGGAGACTGCCCAAAGTTTGGGTTGCTTCGTTATCATGTGTTTGTGAAGCTCTCCTCTTGGCTTTATCTCACTAATCTCAATGCAATAGATGTCTCCATTTCTGCTCTGCTAGTGAGCTTACAGCTTTCACCCTTTCATCATCCTCTTCTCCACTCAAAGAAAACTGTGAGGACTTCTCTGAATGGAAGAGAAGGTAATTGCTGGTGACACAGCCATTGGTTGCCCCGGGAGTACTCGCTGCATCCTTCAGTTTAATTTGCTTAATGTATGTAATTAATTAAGCAACTACAAAGTGATAGAAGTGTATTTGTGGCGTCAGTCTCTGTACATTAGTAATAAACAATTTGATACTGCAGGATGTTAGTGCCTTCTCTGTGGGACTAATGATCTCTAATGCCTCAGCAGTCATTTGTGGAGCTCATCACGTTTACCGATTAAAATGAAGTCGTTACATTTTGCTGTAGAAATCTTGGGATGCTCTTGGTACTCTCTGTATTTGGCTGTCCATTTCTGATCATGGATAGGACCTGAACGTTCAGCTGAATCTTGGTGGACAGGACCCTGTGGTATGGGTAGATACTCTTTTAGCTTTTGAGGGCGTGTGAAGAGACGTGGGGGATTCAGCTGAAGTATCAGCAGTGAATTCAGCGGTGCAGGGCATAGTGCAACCCGAAATGTAACAGAATTAACCTTTTGTTTTGTGGGGTTTGGTTGTTTTTGCAGAAGCCTCACCTACCTCACCTTCCTCAAGGCTTCTACACAGCAAGTAGATCAGACAATTTCTTAAGTGTGATGCATTTTATGGGAGTCAAGGGATTAAGGTGTCCTCTTCAGATCCTGATTTACAGACATTTGGACAGGCAGCCTTCTGTATAACGTCACTGGAAAACATAATGCTATTGATGAGGACCAGTGTCTTCAGGGTTAAAATAACTACCTTTGACAAAGGCAGAGAGTGTTCTCCTAAAGGGCAGAGATCACTTAGAGCGCTTGAGCGGCATAGCTGGAGCTCTGTGTAGAGACAGCTTCAGTGTGTGCAGGTGCTGTGCCCACACCGTGTGCAGGCTGGGTAGCTACAGAAGCAGCTACTGAGTCTGCATGCAGAAATAACAAACTTTTGTGGATGAAAACCTGCAGGACAAAATTTGGAAGGCTAAGCTGAAAGAATTTTCCAAATTAGCCTCAAGATTAAGCCTTCCTAATTTCCTCTACAGCATTCTTGCTGGTTTTCTTCCCTCAAACTATTTAAAGCCAACTGATAATTTAGCTGGAGGCCAGGCACATGGTTATTGGTGTCATCTGTACCCAAGAGATAAGTGACGTGACCTTAGTGCAAAGGAAAAATTGCAGCCTCACTTGTTTTTGGCAAAATTTCTTTTTCTTCTTGAGGAAACTCCTGTAGTTTGTTGCCACTGTCAAGCAGGGTAACACGCTTAAAGACTTAATCTCTTAGAAAATGTATTACATGATCATTTTTGCAGGCTGTGGCCTACATAGACAAGAGATTTCCCTCTATGTGGAACGAAATGATTTCTCAGTAGGGAAGTATAAGCTGAACATACTGGTATTATTAACAGAGGTTAAAAATACAAACAAAGATAAGATATTTTAGTTGCTGTCCTGTATCATATCCAGCAGAAGTCTTATGCAGGTCTTGGAGCTAAAATATTAAGAGGTTTATTTTTTTTTTTGTACTGAGTGAACCATGAAGAGTTTTTTCCCTGCAGTTCTTAAAAAGTAGTATAGTCAGAACAAAATGAAGTATAGAGGCATGAGAAATGCTTTAGCCCAAAAGTTGGGCTGAGATGTGTGTTCATCACCCCTTTTATTAAAGCTGGGACATTGTGCAACAGAAGGCAGAGGAGTCACGAAGCAGGATGAGAACAAGCAGACCCACTGGCTCTGCAGCGCAGCGCTGTGAAATTCAGCTTGGAGAAAGTGGAAGCATCTAACCAGTAGGTAGCCCTAGCCCATCACATCTGGCCTCACTGGGCTGAGACTGAAGCCATGACCTCGTTACACAAACCGAAGCGGTTCAGATCACACCAAAAAAATAAGAGCTTCAGGTCTTCAAGGAATGTTGCAATCGTGCAGGGTGGTACTGAGTAAGTTGAGACTATTCCAGAGCCAGACAAATGAGCAAGAACTTGCTGAACTCCATTTTTAGCCTTGGACATCCAAGTCCTTTGAACCTAGCCTCAGTAACCTCTCTCTAAATCTTTCACTTGTGCTTAATACTCTTGGAACTGGCCAAAATTGTCACTGTGTGCAATGTGTCTGTTTTTGTGCTATGAAGTGTAAATAGGGTTAGTGTAGCAAACACCTTGCTAAGCATGATCTCATTTGGGGTGTATTCTGGAAATGCCATGCAGCTTTTAAACCCTCTGTCCAAATGAATTCCTCATTTGACGTTCGGGTTCAGGTGGTGGTCTTACAAGTACGATGCGTTGCATTTCATACAGCAGCTTATTCAAAATACCGTACAGTTTGAATGGCAGTGAATTCTTTGTGATGGTAAAACATAAGCTCCATGGATTTTAGTGACCTAAACATTCATTCCTAGTGAAAAGAGGATTTCAGCTCATGCTTTTGGTTTCAATGATTGCTTACAAACCGTAAGTGCGTGGAAGGAAAGTTTTAAGTAAGACAAGTTCAGCATCTTCTTCCCTTAGCTTGGCCTGGAGATCTTCTGGCGTGGAGATGCTTGTGGAAACAAAGCGTGCCTGTTTGTATGTAGTAACAAGGGATTTCGTGTGTATGTTGTGGCTTGATTTTCTGGACTGCTATTTTTTTTTTATGGAAAACCACAGAATTCAGGGTATTAGTGTATCTTCAACAACTTAGAAAGGATTTGAGGCATTTAAGCAGAGGGCTGTTAATTGTATTCTGCAGGGTAGCCAGCTTGCTCGGCCAATGGGGCTGCCTCCCTAGGGACAGGATGTGACAGCTGTATGCAGTTTCAGTACTTGCTCTGTTCTTCTGAAATGACAGGGCTCCTGCTATCCATGATCTTGGTCTCTCATTACCTCGCTCAAGGTTTGGGACCTTTTTGCTGTCGCTGATTTCCTTCACTGAAACCAAACTCCTGCAGACAAGCTAGGGAGGATGTGTGACACTGCTGAGTGCACGACACTCGCAACGTTTTATTAAGGCAGTTGTGGAGGATCCTTAATTTCCTTCAAAAGTCAGGGGCCGCTAAGAACCCCCAGGAGCATCTCTTTGCAAAGCATGAAACCAAGCTAAACGTGAGAAGGTAAAGCTACGTAATTGCTCCAGGCTCCAGCACCAGCATGCTGGGAGAGGAAAATCCCTTTGCTCCCTGTGTGCATCTGTCCAGCCTATCAGTCAATATGTGCTGTATTACAGATGTCATTGATCCAAAGCACTGCACCAGAGCAGCCAGGACAAGCTGTACCCTGGCGTCGGGCTGGCACTCTTTCAGGCTTCCCTAAACTTACCTGGAAACTCCTCTTCTCCTTCGTGTGCTGCAGCTGAAGACTCTGCCTGGCTCCCTTAAGTAGCTGGGCCCTTTTCCAGGAGAGCTCTGGGCCACTGTGTGCTCACCTTTAGCTTTGGCCGAGGGCAGATACGTCGCTACAGCTGGCAGAGAAGCCGAGCAGGCTGGAACCGCAGACTTGGCACTTACACGAGGATACGTGTGCTCGCTGCAGGATGTGCCCGTTCCTCCTTCACAGATACTAGATTACAGGCACTTGGCACATTTACTTTGCCCTGTGCTTGCACTTCCATGGCAAGGAAGTAACCTGCTTCAGGCTGTCAAAGAAACAGAGATGGGCGATGGTTTAGAAACATGTCCCAGATAAAAGAAAGGTTCTTTTCTGACTTGTGCAATTTGGGGAGCAAACAGAGATGTTTACCCTGTGCCAAAATGTGCCCACATAAGCAGATCAGACTTCTTTTTTTTTTTTTTTTTTAATGTTGTTCTGGAAGGTCAGAGACTATTTTGTTTGCTGCAGGTTTTTTCTTTTTTGCTTAGTGAAGCAAAGTTCCCAAGAGCCAGAGTAATGCCTCGATTTCCGAGTTCCCTTCGTTCTTCACTGTGTGCTTAGTTCAATAGATCTGTGGCCATCTCGGCTTGGAGCAGCAGCAAAGAAACGATAACTGCCAAGTAAGCTGTAAACTCCATTGTCCATTTAAAGCAAACAGCCAAACATCCCCCGACCCCTTCAGAACTCCTGTTAAAAATGATAGGAGATGACTCCAGGGCTGGTTACATCCCGAGCGCTTGCACTGCGTGCGCTGAAAAGTTGTTCCGCCTCTGAACATCTTCATGTGCAAAAACTCTGCTACCTCCTGTACCTCTCCCTGCTCTCCTAGGGTCTGAAGCAGCAATTTGGGTGCACGTGCAGCGTTAAGGAGAGCTGGCCTGTTGTATCGTGTGTGTTTCAGACAGCACTGAAGGATTACGCTGTTGTAACACGGTAGGGCTGAATCGTGAGACCCAGTCTCCTTGCTTCGCCGGGGGCAGTTTTCATTTGTGGCTTTTTACCATTACGTCTCAATGTCTTATTTCCAAAACAGATAATAATTCTCTACCTGATAAGGGTACTGCAGCTTTTCTGCTGTTTGTGTTTGCCTGGGTGTGTATTTCTGATAAGCTCTTAGCAGAGCGGGAGCCGAGCCGCGCGGACTGTGTTGTTTTGGGGAGGTATAAATGCCAGCTGCACACAGAGGCAGCCAGAGCCATTTGCTGCAAGGTGATGTGGACCATTGATACGTGGGATAAAACGCCCTGTTCATCCCAGTTTGGGGGTGGGGAAGGGAGGTTAAGGAAGGGCTCAACTTCCCCCGCGCTGTAAAGGTTCTTTTGTGCCAAATATCCTGAGCCTCTTGTTCCAAATCCTGTTTGATAGTGTTGAACCTGTGAGTATGTGTAATAGTGAAATGGAGGCATACGATTCAGCTTTGATTATATTCATGTTGATTAAAACTTTATAAACTATTTTTGTGCTTCCTTATGCGGTGAAACTTGTAGACAAGCTCAGTAACCAATATTGCCACAAGAAAAAGACATTTAACTTGGTGTTCTCAATATTTTTTTTCCTAAGTGTTAAACACTGAATAACTAAATTCCTCAAATATATAATTGGCAAAGTAAAATAGCTCAAGTAAATGACCATTGCCTATTTGTTTGACTAGCACTTTCTTAGTGGAGAAGGGATTGCTTCTTTACACCCTTGTTGCCTCGCATCTGCGTACTGCTGAGCAGAAGTTACTAACAGTTGGAGTAGGTTTCAGAACAACTGCATCTGAAATCAGTGGACCTCTGCTTAGGGAGAAAATTCACTCTCTGTCAAAACTATGATTGACACGTCCCCTAATGGGGAGTTCAAGGGTGTAAACTGAGGATGGGGAGCTAGCTATGCCTATTGAGGATAAACAGAGTATCTCTTTGGCCTTGTAATTCAGGTCTAATTTCCCTAGATAAGTTTTTTTCCACCATGGAAGCATGGAATCTCCGAGCCCTTGTGACAGACCTCAGTGGCGTGGTCTGGAAGCAGCTTCAAATTCAATGAACTGTGAGTCGTTGCATTTGCAAGAGGCTGTCCCAGGAGAGACCACAAATAGAAGCAACTCTGGGTCAATTCCATCAACTACCAAGTGGAACCCAAAAGGGCCACGTGGGAAGTGACTGCCAAGGTTCCTGCCCTTTCCAGAAATGTTACCACAACCTGCTCATGCAATTCAACAGCTGGTCTACTTTTTTTTTTTAAGTTTAATCTTTTTCTAACTTATAAAGATCCAGAGTTGAAGTTCCTTTTTTTTTTTAAGTCATTTTGGCACTAGGTTGTTACTGCAAAAAGCAATTGATTTTTGTTGTACTTCGCCAATAGACTCGTACCACTGCTCCCCTTTCAGCAATGAGTTATCAGGATGCACTCTGCAACCAGAAAATCTGTAATCAGATTCTTTTGAGCTCTTCTGTGAGTCTTGTCACAGCACCTTTCTTTCACTGTGTGATTTCTGCCCGCACAAACAGTTTAATATCGAAGTTCGTTTCCATTAGCCAGCGTCACGTCGCTCGATGAGCTGCCAGATAGACGCGTGTATGTACTTCAGCAGAGCTTTCCGCTGTTGCTGCTGAACTCTCACTTGCCTCAGGTTTTCACAACCCATTCTTCCTGTACTTGGGGCATTACCTTGGCTGCTAATTACTCCTCTCCTCACGTACAAAATTGTGTTGTTTACCTTAAAGGTGATGCATCAGCTTCCTCTCGCTTAACTTGCAGACCTGCAAGTTAACTGCCTGCTTCTAGTTGTTCCCCCGAGGTTCTTGTTCTACTGGTTTCCTGTCAGCTTCCACTTTTCAATTAGAGTAATTTGGAACCACTCGATTTCAGCAGCTGTACTTAGAGGTTTGGGAATTGAGTAAATGTTACCTATCTGGCATACCCGTTCCCCCTTCCCTTTCAGGTGGATATCCAGCGTGAGCAGTTGCGGAGCTGAGCGATGATTGCGTTTGACTTGCAAAAATATTTGAGGATCTTGGTGTGCAAAATGTCATGGAGGTGTACTTGGTACTGCAACGTGTGCTGTAGCCCAGGCCAGAAGAGAGGATATAGTTCAATCATTAGAAACCTTGGACTGAGAGGCAGGACTTTAGGTTTCTATTCTTGGTTTTAATGCTGAGTTAACATGTGACTTGAGCAAGCAATTTAACCTTTGTATGCCCCTGTCTACCCACACATAAAATGAGCATTATAATCTCTACTTCTTAAGTTTTGTCATTAAGAAGACTACACTGGGCTCTCTGTTCCGAGCACCCTGATTGATGGCACGTTAAAGTTCAGCTCTAACATTCATTTTTATCCCTCTCCATCCTCAGCCCTCAATGGTACAGCTTCTACTTAGCGGGTACTGGCTCTTATGCCCGGTTAGTGACTTCACACAGCACCTACATTTCAGTAAAACAAAGAACCTGTAAACCAGAAGAATGAGAGAGCCTGTCTTTGAGTGTGGCTGCGAATCTGCAAATCACTCCCACAGGCAATCCTGGTAGCTGTAAACCTCAGCTTCAGAGCGAAAGGAGGGAACATGCTACACCAGCTTCGTCTCTCTGACCTCCCTGATCCAGACTCACCGAGATTCAGTGCTCGGAGATAAGGCGGGAAAAGAAAAGGCCAGAAGAAGTCATTAGCTCCACCGTCTTGTGGGCACTGTAAGAATGAGTGGAAGAGATTCCAAGTGTAAAAGAAGTATTATCAAATTAAAAAAAAATAAAAATAAATAGAAGCAGCAAGAAACAAGTAAGTAAAAATCAGAGTCTCTTGCAGCAACCCATTTCCACAGAAGGCTGGAAACCTCTCCTACTGTCCACTCTGGTGTCTGCTGCTGGTGCTCTCAGGCAGGAGTCATAACGTGCCTTAAGCTGCTGGAGCTGATTCTGCAGGGAAGAATTCATTGCATTATTTCGATCATGTGTAAATCCCTTTTTAGCACTGTTTTTGTATTAATGATGCTGTGGTTCACCCTGGTATGCTCATCATATTTTTCCTGTTTGACCACGGCTGTGTCAGTAAACAACTTTACACCTGTGGTGCTGAAGGAGTGCAGGATGTAACCTTTTCTTTGGCAGTGTTTTCCAATAATTTCCAAAATGATTCTTTCAGGAACTAGCCCTTCAGGTTTTCAATCTTTCCTTTAAAAACATATGAGTACGTTGTTCCAGAACAGCCCCGGTGACAGACTGCACATAGAGAGGGAAGAGCATCTTTGTTCCAGTTGGCTCACCTGCCTTAGCAAGGCTGGCCTAACTGCTGTCAGAGTTCAGAGGGCTCATGTTTGGGCAGTTTTCTGCACTAACTTAGTCACTGGTTTATGAAATCAGCCCGCTCTTCTGCAAGCATTCCTGTTGTGTTTCTACAGGCACGGCTTTGCACAGCTTCCAAGAGAAATGCTTCCTAACGCACAAGGTGTAACTTAACCTTGGCTGTATGTGCAGAGGAAAACTAATTGCAGAAAAACACAAATATTGCATCAAATCCAAGGAGCTTGAGAAGAGAAAGAGTCTATCATTCCTCTTTGGAATTTAGAGTGCGTTTACATTTAAAGTTTTCTCATAAGTCAGCTCTGAACTTTCTTAGACAGACTCAATAAAAGTGGGAAAACCAGAATTTCCCATGGTCCTTCAGTCTTTTACAACGGACAATATTTAACAAGAAGAATTAACTGCATTCACCCAGTCGAGGTGCGTACCTCTGTAAATGCCAGCTGCCAGTAGCTTGCTTAATCGTTTTCTGGACTTGGGAGAAGTAGCTTCTGAATTCCAAGGGGCCTGCAGACCACCGTGTGCAAACCCTCTGACCTAACCTGTCCTGGGGTTTCTGCTGTGGCACAGCAGCCAGCGTGTGCTCTTCGGATCCAACAGAGGCTCCAGTCAAAGACTCCTTTGGCTGTACTGAAAATTAGTGTTGGGGGTGGGGGAGGTTCTTAGAAGCCCAGGGGTAAGACGATGGGTGTATGAATGTAATTGTGCTAATAAGTGGACAGGCAGTGTGATCGGGGCGTTGCACAGATGGTCACAGGTGCCTGATGGCTGCACCAGGAATGGCAAAAAGCTGAGGCCCTGATCCTGCAAATAGGAATGACACCCGTGGAGCTGCTGCTCGCTAGGGTGCTGCTGTGTGAAAGCTGCTTGGTCAGATGTCTTACAGGTAGAGTGAGAGGGAATGGAAGGAACGTGTGTGTTGTCTCATTTTCAGTAGATGAAAACAAGGCAAATCAAAGTCTTCAGCTCCAGAATTTGAAGACGCTTCAGGCTGTACTATGAATAAAACCAAACCAGTCTCATTTTCACAGTGAAAAAAATACCTTGGGGCGGGGAGGGCAGGGTACTTCTGTAGTACAGCACAACTTTTTCGAATGGGTGCAATGAAAGTGCTGGTTTATCATTGGGTAGGGGGGTGAGACGGCAGGATACAGGACTCGGTTTGCACAGATGAGTAACGACCCCGTTCCTCGCCTGAACCAAGGTGTGATTCTTTGGCAGACTAATGCTGCCGCGGAGGCCCCGTTAATTTGTGTTAGCATACTGCAGGGATTACTTTGCACAGAGCACCCAAATTCTGTGTCGGAGATGCTGCTGGATCTTTTCCGTGGCATTGACTGTGTCATACTGTCTTGGCTCAGGAATTCTGCTCAGAAGGGGGAGTTGTTCTCTCGGAGCACAGGTGCACGGTGCGAGGTAGAGAGCGTTTTGTGTGGAAAATCAAGACAGCTGCATTCAAACATACTTTTTTTTGTTGTTGTTGTCGATAATGGGAAGTTTCGTATGTAATTTGGTGCCAGTTTAAGATAATTTCGTTTCCTGCTCGAAGGCCCTGAACCGAATCGCGGTCTGCGTGCGCTCTTTCTAGGCTCGGAGAAGTACCGCGTTTAGGGAGCTGGAGGGATAACGCTGGGGGCTGAGAACAGGGAGCCTGCGGTTTTATTCTTGCCCTGGCAATTATGCGCCATGCATGCGGCCATCAGCGTTTAACTCTTCCGTGCCTCAGTTTCTCTGCCCGAAAAAGAGCGGGAGCGGTGGGAGGCTGTGCAGCACTCTAACTCCGCCTTGCGAAATCGGCTTAGGGTTTTTTTGGAGGCGAGAGTTACTCGCGGCAGGGTCACGCCAGCAGTGCCACAGGCGCGATCCGGCTGCAGACGGGGATCGTTCCCCGGCTTCCAGCCCGGCAGCGCTGCCTCCGCTCTTCGTTTCCGACCCCGGCCGAAGGCGGGCGGGGACGCGGCAGGAGCCGGGCGGGCGGGCGCGCTCTGCCGGGCTCTGGCTGGAGCCGGCGCCCGGGGGAGCGAGGGGCTCTCCGGGAAGCCGCCCGCCGCCCAGGCAGAGGGGAAGAGGGCGGCCAGAGGCGGCCCGGCGGGAGGGAACCCCCCCGCGCTGCTCCGGCCAGGCCCGCCAAGAGTTAACGGCGGCTCCCGCGGGCCCGCTGCCGCCTCCCCACCCCGGCGCTACGTTATCATTATTATTATTATCCCCCCCCCCCGCCTTCCCTCGCCTTCCAGTTTTGGCAGGGGATTAAAGCAGCTCCCCCCTGTGGCAGCAGTGACCCAGAAACGAGTTTGATTCAGGGAGTCCTTCCTCCATAACAAGTACAAACGTCAGTCAGAGGGAGTCTGTGTGTGTGCGTGTGTGTGTGTGTGGGTATGTGGGAGTGAGGGAGAGGTGGTGTGGTTGGCGCGGGGAGCGGCTTTCGG